>MJUT01054383.1:171286-185914 GCA_002080005.1 Gigantidas platifrons | reverse complement strand
GTGTGGTTTCAAAAGTTTGTTCTTTCTTTTAGAGCCTTTCCTATCAAGAGTCATACTCCCCGAGAGACTTGTGACCCAGTAATTTTGATTGGATTCTGACGGGGGCGGACTAACTGGTATCTCAAGTGATGGACTTAAGAGGCAATTCATCAGTCGATTCTTTGGTTCATCAGTTCTTTAAAAAGTGGAGAGAAAAAAAAGGTATAAAAAAAGCAAGTGAAAAATGAGAGATAAATACATTTATATATGAATATGATCTTCCATTTATGAACAGATTATGAAGAAATCTACCAGTACCACTGAAATGAACATGAAATAGGATCATTGTTTTAACATATTCTAATTATATTACATTTTATTTTCCTGTAAAATTCCTGTTTAAAAAAAATCCATTCCTTGAAGAAAATGAAATAATGACTCTGACAAAATAAAGATTTTGAGATTTTTTGAGAAAATGAAATAACTCTGAGCTTCAAAAATCAGGTGTTTTTTTTAAATAAATATAATGATCTTACTATTATATAAATATAAATATATTTTCAACCATTATACACTTAGTAGCTTAACCAGATGTACCAAAAAAAATTCATCTGTTTAATTTACATGCCTGTTCCTGATGATTTCTTCACAACCAGTCATTAAAGGGAGATAAATGATGTATGATATTCTAGCACCAAACCATAAAATGTATATCATTCAAAGCTATAAGAAATTTAAAATAATGAAAAATATGCTACTTAAAAGGCAGCAGCAAAAAAGAAATGTATGCTAAAATCAGTGAGAATCATTCGTGTATGTGCACAAACATGTTTTCTTAAAGGAGAAAAACATGGTATTTTTTAATTCATTCCTCCATTCACTAGTGTACAGAACAAACTGAAAGTTGAAAAATAAAACATTTGATTTCAAGAAAATCGTAAACAAGTCATTTTTGGACACAAGACAAATCAAGGGAAGATTACCAGTCATTTAGGTATATATTTAATTCTGAAGCATATATTGACAGAAAATCAAGCCTCTTTAATATTGACAACTTAGATAATAACAGAATTGCAGTCTTCCCGCTAACCTTCTTGCCCGAAGCCCGGGACAAGTAAAACTGGATTCTACAAGTGAAAATTATGAAAGAATTTGTTTGAAAAAATAAATTTTTTTCTTCTAAATTTGGCTTTCAGGCAAGTAGGCGAAAAAATTGAAGGCAAAGACTTGAATTGTGTTTTAAAGTTTAGTATCAAAATACATAAATCAAATTAGTCCTGGATAATTTTATTTGAAGAAGTTTTGAAAGATTGGATTTAAGACATCAAAGAAACTTAATAAATATTCAATACACAATTGTAAGTTATAACAGTAGACATTCAAATACCACAGTTCCATGTTAAAAAAAAGTGGCAATAAATTTTTCCAGTTGAAATACAAATTGTACAGTTACTTTAAATAAGCCGTAATAGCCATAAATTAATAAAATTTCAATAAGTGTTGAATATCTGAAAGTAAAGATCAAATTGTTTCTTTTGTTTTCCTTTTTTTTCCCCTATGTTAATATTTAATATTAAATCAATTTTAAATTGACCGTCTCTTGTATGTTAATATTTTGATAATGGCTTATAAATACATGACGTGAAAAGAACCAAACTTCTTAAGCCTCAAATATATAATACATAATTTTCAGACCTAGAAATTGAACTGGATGCTATCAACGTGATATTAAGTACAAGTTCAGGATTTTTATTATGCTGCATAAATCTAAATTAAATGAAAATGAATCTTGAGTAACATACTTTTTGTACCTGTTTCATGAATTTGGAGAAGGTCTACTGGTATATCTACAAAATGCAGTTATAATTTCAGGAAACTCCTATTGCTCCACATCACTGTACATGATGTCCCATTTTATCTCGGCCTTTTTTAATTGGGTAGCAACACTATATTTTTTTTAAATACCCCCAAAAAAATAGTTTAACGTTAAATAATACACCAAATGTCAGAGCCCCAATACTAAGTTATCATAAAATTAAACAGGTCTAAAGCAGTTATAACACTTTCAAAACCAGTAACAAAATTCACATATTGAAACAGCCATGTTTTATTATATATGTAGTGTCATACCATGATCTTACATTCTACTTATATTTCATCGTCTTCTATAACGTTACTGATTTGATGCTTTACAAATCTAGTTTTTGGTCTGAAATTCAAACAAAATTTAAAACAAATAGAAATGTTTCTTGTGACCATTGTATTTATAATGATGAGCAAAACTGTGATTAAATCCCCCCCCTCCTCCCCCTTAGTATAAATGGTAGCCTTATATGAATTACTTCACTTGTATGTACAATTTTCAGGCTTCTTTTAAACATTATTTATTTAGAAAAAAAAAAATGAAATAAACAAAAAAAATCATTTCTAATATCAAGAACATCTGTGTGGTCTACAGCCACAGACAACAAAGTTCAATGCTGAAATTCATTAGGAATTTTGATACTAAAATTATCAAGTGCTATAAGATAGCTATGGAAGTTTCATTTAATTTTCAGCTTTAAAGGGGCAAAGTAAAAAAATAAAATAAAACCAATCAGACTAAATTTAATTTGTACATGTACATTTTTGTATGTCAATGTTAGTTTGACTCCTTAAGGAAGTTACATTCCACATTTCAGATGTACATGTATGGTTAATGAAGATTTTTGTAAATAAACACCCCTTTTTATCAACAAAGGGCAAGAATTAACTGATATTTGCACAAAAAAATAAAGAAAGTTATATATTGAAGTGACTACCATGGTAAAATGTTTTTTTTTACAGTGAAATCCATCTGAACTGAACCTTAATTGACTTGAATAAACCGGAGTCCTGTATATATATATATCAAACATTACCAAAAGTCTCAATGTATAAAAAATAGAATCCTATGTAAATTGAATATTAAATAAAGTTCCAATGTATAAAAATATTTGTTAATTTACTCTGTATAAATAAAACACCTGTCTATTGTGAACATATAAGTTGGGTCCAATGAAGTTCAGTTTAGACAGGTTTCACGATATATTCTAAGCCACCACATAAACTATATAAAATCACCAAAAATAACAGAGTAGTGTTTTCCAGAACCAGTATACACCAAATTCCTGGACTAAAAGTCTAAATGGTCTACATGTATAATTGTTACATTCTTCATAAGATTATAACAGTAAAAATTTTTTTAAATATTGTCAGAAAAATCTAAATACAACATCTACATGTATATTAAACAGAAGGGAGGGTAGTGATGATTTTTAATTGATAGCGCTAGTCAGATTTGAGGAATATTTAATATCAAGATTCTATGGTATCCTCCATATGTTGGTTCCGTACGTAGGTACAATGTAGCTGACACAATTGTAAATAAAATGAAGAAAATCTAGCTTTACTTCTTAAAAATATGCAAAGAAAAAATATCAGTTCTACTTTGGAAGTATACACGTACACATCTTAAAACAATGAACAATACATGTACTATACACGTACAATGTACACATCTTAAAACAATGAACGATACATGTACTGAACAACACTTATAATTTAAATAAAAAACACATACCGAGGTGAAAGAGCGAGAGGTTCCAAATGAGGCTTACTACCACCAATTGGTGCCGAATGCTTCCTTATTTGAGATAGAGAGTTCTGTAACTCTTGACGGTGTTGTTTCAGCTTTCTTTCTGCCAACAGGTAGTATGTTGCTGTAATATGATTGTACTCATCTTTTTCTATAGACCTTAAAAAATAAACAAACAAAATATGCATGTATACAAAATGGTTTTAGGTTATGTTTATGGTGTTTAATGCCACTTTCAACAATATTTCAGATATATCGTGGTGGTCAGTTTTATTGGTGGAGGAAATCAGAGTACCTGGAGTAAACCACAGACCTGCCTCAAGTCATTGAAAAACTTTATCATATAATGTTGTATTGAGTACATCTTGCCCGAGAGGGATTCAAACTCACAACTTTAGTGGTGATAGGCACTGATTGCATAGGTAGCTGTAAATCCCTGTTGAATTGACCAGTCTATAATTACATCCCCAAGCACAAGTATCATTTGCAATTTAGAAAGACTAGACATCAGAATTTGATCTGACAGACATCAGACAGGGTTAATGGCATTTTGAGAAAGGCAAGGTAGTGAAACTTGGAGTAAGATCAAGTGCAACAGGGTCATGTCACATTTTTGACCACTTTTCAATGTAGGATCCAGTTTAACTTCATTATGCAAAAAACAACTAACCCTAAGCCCCAGCCCAGTAAAAATTGGTTCTGGTTGGTGAAGTGGGTTTTTGTGGGTGTAGGAGGTGGAGGTAGGGTCAAGGTGCTTAATGCCACTTTCAACAATATTTCAGTTACATGTATATCATGGAAGTCTGGTTGGTGAAAAATTGCATATGTAATAATTTGCTCAATCAAATAGAATTTTTTTTTTACAATGCCTCTCAGGTTAGTTTGTCAAAAGGTTTTTGACACGGACTGAATTGGTACATACATTTACATGTACATCTATATAAAAAAATGTTCTGTACTACATTTTTGTATTATATATGTACATTTGTACTAAGTTCTAGTTTATACATGTATATGTAAGCATTAATTAAATATAGCTTATGGACAAAAATAGCTATATATTCACAGCATTGTCACATAAACTTATTGAAAAGTATTACAGTTGTCATTTTTTATACAAAATGTATTGTTGATCCATAGCCGCTTTTATACGTCATACAATTTATATACATAGGGCTGTTTTTAGCCGTCATACAATATATAGCACTTTTTCTAATTAAAAGATTTATTTTTGCCAGCAAAATCTATCTATCTATGAGCTTCTACAGAATTAAACTACACTTGGTAGTCATTAGGTGTCTGTGTTTAATTTAATGTTAACAATACAATCATGTCTGTAATTTAATCAGAGCTGTACTAATGTTCAAATGTAATAAAAGAACCACCTAGCAGATGATAATGCAATAAATTCAAATATTTCAATATCCAATTGTTCTGGTTCCAGAAATGTATGGTTGCTAGGTAACATGTACACATGTACTTTTAAAAAAAAAAATAAGTCTAGAATAAGAAATCTTTCAGGAAATTTAACAACTTGGCAATTTATCTTTCCCATTACAGAAGATGGCCGAGATATTCAAATTTAGAACCTTCCTGTTTAGTTGCTCCCACAGACCTTTCGATATTAAGTGAACCTGATGAAGGTTATCCCAGTAAAGTGTCATACCCACTATATTAGATATCTACATGTTTATTACTATCACTGGGTCGATACCTCTGCTGGTGGACTATTAGTCCCTGAGGGTATCATCCACCCAGTAGTCAGTGTTTCTATCACTGGGTCGATACCTCTGCTGGTGGACTATTAGTCCCCAAGGGTATCATCCACCCAGTGGTCAGAGTTTTGGCACGGACATGGTCTATTAGATATATTTATTATTGAAATTTACAGTTCCTAAATATGTAATGTTTATCAAAACTACGGTTCTCCTCCCTCAAGCCATCAGGTTTAGGCCCTTTTGGTTTTAATGCTCCTAAACACTTTTAAATTACATTGTATTTGGTTTACCAATATTTCTATTTTGAGCATACCTGATGAAGGTTTTTCCAGAAACATGTCTTACATACTAAATCTGATATCTACGTTTTTATTCCATGCTCAAAGACAAAACAAAAACTACGCTTCAGAAGCCTTAAAAAGTCTTCTATAAAGTGTCAAATATCTATATCATGCTGGATCTCATGATACCATCTTTAATTCATACAAGACTATTTAAAGAAATATCTGAATCTGTTCAACAATGAAACTGAACTGACGACAACAAACATATAAATGATGTTATCTCATAAAAAGATGTTTACCTACGTATACATATATAAGAATTTGTACATTATTTATTGAAGAATTAGATAAAGGTATTGTATTCAATTAAGATGGATATCTGACACCTAAACAAGACAATTCTACGTCATTGATGTTCTTTTGACGTCTTCTACAAGTTTTAGCAATCAACAGAAATTCCACTATTGGTAGGTATATGGTATTTAACGCCACTTTCAACAATATTTCAGCTATATCGTGGCCGAGTCAGTTTTATTGGTGTAGTAAACCGGAGTACCCGCCGAAAACCCCAGTCGCTGATAAACTTTATTACATGATGTTGGTAGAAGATACATTGTACATGTATTTCTAAAGAACATATTATGTATATAAATTTAGATTAAACATTCAGCTTTTATTCTTGGCTACCTATATATACTTTAAAAAAAAACGAGGTCAACTTCCTGAAACCTAATAACTACACTATAAGTAAAATGTTATAAAAGCTGAGAAACACATTTGTGAAGAAGATAAAGATCAATGGTATTTAATATTTTCATTTAGTGTTTTCTATTACAGGACAATATTTAAGCGTCAGTGGGTGATTGATTGCTAGGTATTTCATTCTAAAGAATATACATGTAACTTTAGTTCGCAAATAGGAAGAAAAATTCTTTTATCTTATTTATGCAGACCTTCATTCAAATCCAACAGAGTCAAACCTGTATTAAGAGGTCACCTTTGGGACAAACAAAAAATGACCTTATAAGACAGGTGACCTCTAAAAAGAGATTTAATTCATATGAAATAATGTTCTATGACAGGGCATGCAGGGTGACCTTTAAATACAGGTGACTGCACAGGCAGGTTTAACTTTATAAGTTTTAATCTACTAATGTACAATCATATTTATTTGTCTATGAACCAGTTATACAACTGCACTAAATGTACCATGGGTGGATGTGAAAAATATTTAGCATTTTTACTGCACAAAAAAATGTCAGCTGATCATGATGACCTGGTAGAAGTTTGTGCTGTCTCATCTGTAGTTCTTTTCTTAAACCTCTGTGAATGTGACATTATTGTTTTATCTCCTATACATAAATATGTGGAAGTTTATATGTCCATTGTCAAAGCTTTCAGTCCTTGCTTCTTTTTTTCTTTTGAACTTTGTTTTTGTATTGTTATTGTGTTGTTTATCTGGATTGTAAATTATACTGTTGGGAGGATTGGTAATTACAAAAGATATGACGAAGTAGAAAAAGAACCCTGCATTATAATTCACAAGCCTGAAAAGAATTTGCCAATGCAACTCTGTGTGGCTGACAATCAAACATGCCAAATTAGAAGGTCGTCTAGTTTATACCAGAACTTAGAAGGTTTAGCTAAAACAGGATTCCCACATTAAGACATAACACAATGTAACTAAGGAGCTTCTAATGGCTATGGTTTTCAATTTGACAGCTACATTTCATAGATTAAGTTGGAACATATGTCAGGGCTCGAAATTAACGCTAGCAAGCAGGCAAATTGCTAATTGAAATTTCAATTTGCCTTAATTTTGCTAGTGAATAAAGTTAGAACTAGCAGAATTTTGCTAGTTGTAAAGAAAATATGTGTTCAGAATCGTATCTGAAACGTGTAAATTTGTTTTCTCGTATGATCGGTAAAGATCGCACTGACTTCATAAAAAAGGACGGTATAGTTACGTATTTGTCCGAGAAATACGAATATTTACGTCTCTGTCCGAGAAATACGAACAACCATACTGGTTCCCGATTTTTAAAATAACATCTGGTTGTAATTTTTACAGTTCAAGTTACCAGTCGAAATGTCAAAAAGAATAAAAGTTTTCTGATCACGATCGCGACGTTACAAAAATTACGAAATTTTTTTCGTCAAGTTTCAGGTAGATTTATAATTGTGATTATATGTTTACAGTAATTAAGAGGAAATAATCGTGAAAATCGTTGTGTGACAGCTGACACTATCGTATGAACGCAGCCTGTCAGTGTCTGCTTGCAAGAATGGCAAGATTACGATTTTCGTTTCTCCAACTTTGGCCTAGCTAGAGTCTAGAGTAAATCAATTATCGTGTTTTTAACAGAAGTGATCTCGTAATTTTATTCAAATAATTATTATTGCTCTGTTTCCAGCTTGATTACCTCTAACTCATCTCTTTTATACAATTTTCACACGAAAAAAAGCAAAGAAAAAAAAATTAACAGACAGGCATATTTCCTTTACTGGCTTTACAATAATTATTCTGTCACATTACATAATGAAAGATAAAACAGACAAGCCAGTCATTAGTTATTATCTTGGTAATAATTATATAATTATTTGAGATGAAAAAAGTTCAGTAAATGCACAGTGATGCAGCATACCCACAGCTTTTTTTTTTCATTTCAAGGTACATTTGTACATGTACCCCAACTCCACCAATATGGGGGTACATGGAATTTTTTTAGGGTACAGTGTGTGGCTCTTTATATTACTGTCCAATAAAACATTGTTTAAAACACTGTATGTTTTCATATGATATGGCCATCCCCCATGAAATATTAATGTGCGTTTGTTCATACCGGGTACATGTTTCTTTTAAGAAATAAATCATGGAAGCCAGAATGTCCGGGAGCATTTTACTTAATTGTCAAGGACGCCTTTCACAATGCGATATAGTCAGAGACAGTGAATTGCTTAATCTAATAAAACACATAAAACCTTAGTCTTATTGTTACATATTTCAATGAAAATAACATACATTTTTTGTTAAATTTGGTTGCTAGTCAGGTCAGTCTGTTTGCTAGTAGATTTTTATTTAACTAGCAAAGTTTTGCTTGTGGTGAAAAAAGTTAATTTCTAGCCCTGATATGTGTATGTTAAATATGCTTAAATTCAAATTTCAGCTCATAGTCATTCTTATCTAACTAAACATTAACCAATTTTTGCCATTACACATGTAATTTTTTATAGAAAAAAAAAGAAGAAAAAAAGCCTTATTTGCATAATTGGTATAAATCGACTGCACAGAAATTTGCATAGAAATTCATTGTAATGCAGCTGTAATTTAAATTTAAGCTCATTTGACTAATAGAGCAGTATTTGTCAATAAAAAAATATATCTAACAACAAAGATCAACTTGGACAGAAGGCAATGCTGTCAATGGGGCTTAAATTTAAGCTATTTTTAGTAATAGCTGCCATTTTGAACTGAGGACGGAGTTGTCTGACACAATTTTGAAAGGGCACCTAATAAGGACCAGCACAGCCAAGTTTGGTTTAATTTTGTACATTTTTTACAGAAAAGATTTAAATGTGTCAAAAGCCAAAGATGCATGTACATATATTTAGTATCAACATACTTTAAAACTTCTTCCTTGGTTCCTATTTCACCTTCCACCATTTTGTCTACGAGATAGTTATGATCCTCCTCTGATAGATGTTCCCTTGATATAAGAGGTAATGCCGGCAGAGGGATGGTCTCCATCTCCATCTGGAACCAATCATGACAAAGAATTTCTTCTAAATTCGCTCTCTCTGATGGCTCTCTCTTCAACATTATGTGCACAAGACTGAAAAAGACATGAAATACAGTCCAACCTGTATTAAGAGGTCACGATTGAGACAAAGACAAAGTGACCTTATAAGACACTTAAGACAGGTGACCTCTTAAAAGAGGTTCAATTCATATGAAATGTTCTATGACCAGACAAGCAAAAGGTGACCTTTTAATACAGGTGGCTGCTTAATAGGTGACCACATGTGTAGGTTTGACTGTAAATCTATATTAAGGTTAGGGTTAGGGTGTTTAATGCCATTTTCAACAATATTTCAGTTATATTGTGATGGTCAGTTTTATTGGTGGATGAAACTGGAGTACCTGGAGAAAACAAGTGACCTGTCGCAAGTCACTGACAAACTTTATCACATAAAGTTGTATTTGAGTACACCTCGACATGAGCGAGATTCAAATTCAAAATTTTAGTGGTGATAGGCACTAATTACAGGTAATCTTAGTTCTAAATATATTGTAATGGCATTTCTAGTAATGTTATTTATTGATGTTACTGGTGTTTCTTCACTAAGTAATAAATGATATAAATCATATTGGGCATAGACAAGCAATTGGAAAACAATCTTTCACTTGCCTAGACTGTGTTACTATGTCGAATATAGCTAATATCATAAAATATCAAATTCACTGCACTACATAAATGTGTGTTTAAATATAGTATGAAAGAAGAGTCTCATTTTCATCTCAATTTTGTCATTTGCAAGGTCAGTTACTATAAAAAAAAAATTCTATTTGTGAAAGAAAATGAATTAATTATTGAGAACAAGAGACCCTTTTTTGGAGTGTGAGGTTTGATGGAGAATTCGTTCATGTTGTTGAGGTAACTAGTTACATTTGTACATTGTACATATGTACATGTATATGGTTGACACCACAATATAACTGAAATATTGTTGAAAGTGGCATTGGCATAAACACCACAATCCTATATATGGTTGATCATCACTGTTTAACTTACTGTTTTCAATAAAATATTATGTCAAATGGATAATTATATTGTAATGTACATGTACATGTATTGACATTTTTGTTCTTAAAAGGTTTTTATTCCACCATTATTATAACAAGTGGATATGCACTCAAAGATATTTAATTGTTTTAAGATTATTAAGATTATAAGGACAACCTTAACCTTAACCTTAACCTTTGAAAATAAATAAAATTTATTCAATCATACATGTAACTAACTTTATTGAATACGAAATAAGCAAACCATGAAAACGGTCAAAATCTGACAAGATTCTTTTTTTTATAGTTCTGGCATTCTTGTTGTCCAGAATGTAAAAAATGTTGAATCTTGATCATGAAATATTGACAAAAATAAATCAGTTACCATCAAAAGTCTTTTACTTTATCACTTTTAAGTAAAAAAAATTGTTTAATCAAATAAGGATTCAAACGTGCTCACAATGCTCTCTAGAAAGAAATATTTGTATGTCGATGAACATGTAGAATACAGAAATAACAAGTCATTAATTTACACCATGTCAGTCACAGCATTTTAGCCATTTATATATTCTGCGGTTTTCCTGTTCAAGGAACACAAAACTTAATGAATCGATTAGTTATTTGCATGATGAATGAACTGTTTCAAAAGACTCCCGATCTTTTTTTAACTTTCTATTATTAACAAATTGAATTGTAATAATAGATTTTTCTTAAGATTAGAAGTAAAGATGAGGGATCTATTGATTAGACACAATGTATCTGTCATAACATTGCTACACTAACAGAATAACATAGAGATAATCTAGTGCTACAAGACCAGACAAATGTTTTAATGGTACATAAACTGAATTGTATCCTTTTGAAATACATTACAATGTATCTGTGGTAACATTGCTACACTAACATAATACCAAAGATAATCTAGTTCTTAACCAGACCAGATAAATGTTATAATAATGGTACGTAACTGAATTGTATCCAGTTAAAATACAATGATTTTAAAATAGTTTCATTTACCAGAAAAAAACGTAAAGAACAACTGTCTATATTAACCTTCTGTTTTTTCATATGTGCTGAATACATTTTGTAAGTTGATCATACAGGTACATGCATATATGTTTGTACATGTACAGGCCTAAAATGGTTTTTGGTACCTCCTGATTTTAAAGAATGTTGAATAAGAAAATTATAAGATACTAACAACAATTTTTCAAATTTTTATAAAAAAGCACCGCCAGTAAATAGTGAAGTACTGGTAAACTTGAAAAATATTGAAAGCCCTGTACATGTATTGACATAGCATTTACAGGTACAGTATGTATCCAAAATGCACACTTAATTAAGCTCTACAGTGTATGTTTTAGATCATCTGATGTTCCCACAAAAAGTAAAATGCTGATTGGCCAACAGTTACCTTCTAACAATCAATAGATGGGGGAAATATGATTTTCATTGGCTTACAATATCTTCTAATATCAGACCCTTCCTTTATAATCCAACCCTTCCTTGACAAAATGCATATAACGATCACCACCGATATCAACAATTACAGCAGACAATTTTCCCTTTATCACATAATTACAGTCAATACAGATACTAAAATTAGCTGACAATTACACAAAATCAAAATTTGTATTTAGGTCATCAATTCATGTACAATGTATACCAAGCACAAAATCATTATCTCTTTTGAGCTCCTTTACATGTACATACATATATTTCTACTTTTTTCTTAATAAGGACATACATGTACATGCACGCATTCTGAATATTAAAATGTTCAGATAAAGCAATTATCACTCAAGAAAAGTCTGAGGTTGGGGTTTTGACGGACATGAGCTGGACATGTTAAATGGTACCATTTTCTGATGACAACCTACAATGAAGCAGGTTATTATACATCAGAAAGCTGACAAATCAACATTATTTCTTTGAATATATAGATTGATATTCTGTCTAATAAGTGTAATTAATATACCGGTAATTAATATAATTTCCAATAAATATTGCGTCACTGGGCAACACAATTTTTTCCGTTTAAATACATTTTTATTAGTTTGCCTGAATTGTTAGAAATCTAAGGACTCCATTTTTGCAGGGGGGATTATGGTGTTTAACACCACTTTCAACAATATTTCGGTTATATCGTGGCGATCAATTTTATTGGTGGAGGAACCCGGAGTACCTGGAAAAAACCATTGATCTGTTGCAAGTCACTGACAAACTTTATCACATCATGTTGTATTGAGTACCTCTCACCTGAGCAGAATTCGAACTCATAACGTTAGTGGTGATATGCATTGATTGCATAGGTAGTAGTAAATCCAACTACCATACAATCACGACTACGAGGGCCCCTGGCTCCATGTTTCTTATAATAATAAAGATATTTATTTTTAATACACAATTTATACCCAATGACTTTCCAGATGAGATTGGGATAAATATACATGTAGGTTGAATTGGAATTTGTGATCTAAAATAAGGGATATTGTTCAGACAGCTTGATTGGGCAGAAAGATAAAAATGTAGACCAAAAGGAAATAGTGGTAATAGATCAATAGAACATAAGAAGTGAGATAATTAGGTTTAACTCTATATTATTATGTTGTACATGAAAAAAATAAAGATTAACCTTTTTTTTTTAACAAGGTGAATTTGATTGAGAAATCAAGTAAGAAATTGCTTTGTTTTAAATTTGTTGTTTTTTCTTTTCATCTTCTAATTGCATCTATATAATGACAACAGTATTTGTGTAATTCAACATGTAATGAGATCAAGTGTGTTCATTACATCTTGACAAAGTAACTCAATGATTCAAGGGATGTTTGACACCTGCCTTTCATCTTGTTTGCTACTGAAAAAATACTGGTAATTAACCAGATTTAAACATATGCTGTAATGTTTCATACAATAAAAATATGTATATAAAATAAACTCTAAAAGTATGCTTTCGAATAAGGCAAACTTCCCTTATTATAATTTCTTTAATAAACCATGCAAATATTTTCTGAGTTTTTGTAAGCGAATGTACCAAATAACTGCTTGAGGTGAGGAGAGAGAGGTGATTATTTATTTTAGAATTGTAGACCATCGCTAGTGTTTTAAACTTTCTTTTCATATTCTGGGGATGTTGTGGCAGTGAATGTATAGCAGCTGGCTATGAAATCTATGCCTATCACCACTTAGCATGGTAAAGTTGTCATTTGGTTTCATGCATACAGTGATGAGGTGTACTTGCATTGATAAAACATAATCAATGTGACCACTAGGACCACCAAACCCATTATTATGCAATTTCTTGAACCCTTAAGTACCAATTTTTGTTATGTTCCACCATAGAGGTATTATAGATGGAGAGAGGATAAAAAGTTGTCAAAAATTAGCACATTTAATATACATGTACAATGGGGATTCAGTAAAATTAAGCAAAATGTCATGATCGATAAAGACAGTTTTTCTAGAAATCAACATCAGTGCTCTTGTCACACTGTGTTTTTCTAGAAATTAAAACATCTACACCAAAAGTGTGAAGTTTTTATTAACAGATATACATGTATGGTTGCCTTTATTACAACATAATATGCATCAAATTCAAAATAGTCAATTTTAAAAATCGAACCAGAAACAGCAAAGTTATGACTAATTTTGGCAACGTAATTATTGAAATATGCATTTATTGCAAATGTTTTTAAATAATATTTTCGCATCCTTCCCGAAATCCCAAGGTAATGGAATCCTGGTTTGTTTGTTTGATGGTGTTTAACGCCACTTTCAACAATATTTCAGCTATATCGTAGCAGTCAGTTTTATTGGTGTAGGAAACCGGAGGACCCAGAGAAAACCATCGACCTGTCGCAAGTCACTGACAAAATTTATCACATACAACATGTAATGTTGTACACCTCGCCCTGATCGTGATTCGAACGCACAACATCAGTGGTGATAGGCACTGATTGTATAGGTAGTTGTAAATCCAAGTTTTACTACCATATGATCATGGCCACGACTGCCCCTTGGAATTTCTGACACAAAATCTATATTTAATATAAAAGATAAAAGTGTGATCTGTATAATTATGTGACAAGGTATGAAATTTTGACAATACTGGTTTTAATTCACCCAATTAAATCATGACTGTTCAGTATATGCACCTAATTTACACATTTATATTTGTCATAATTAGTACATGTATTAGGGATATACATGTATACAAACTGAATAAAAGGCCGTTGGCCACTGGTCCCC
>MJUT01054383.1:151353-170641 GCA_002080005.1 Gigantidas platifrons | reverse complement strand
GTTATCATCTGGAAACCAAATATTTAGCAATTTTGAGGTATAAAAAGGGGCACAACTCTAGTAAAAATAGTCGAAAAATTATCATTATCGAAATTTACCTAGATATTCATAAGATACACTTACATACCAAACCTAGCTTCAATCTGACTTTTCATTCACAAGTTATCATCTGGAAACCAAAAAGCACACGGACGGACGGACGGACGGACGGACGATACCCATTTCTATAGTCCCCTTCAACGAAGCGTCGGGGGACAAAAGTGCACATATTGTACCATGATGTCAATAAAAGTAGAAAAGTCAGTTTTGCATGTGACTGTACAACATGACTCTAGGTTTGCTTTATGGTGTTTAACGCCACTTTCAACAATATTTTAGTTATATCCAGGGTTTTCATTATGATTTTAAGTAGCCGATGGACATTGACAAGTTACTGATAAGATTTGGTATGGAAAGGCCTTTAGATCCTAAAAATAGTGACAAAAAATCAATTTTCCACTTGTAATTTTAAAAAAGTAACCGATGCAAAATGTGAAATTAACCGATGAAAATCATCGGCAATGGGTTGAAAATTACAACCCTGTATATTGTGCCGGTATCTCTAGGTAATTATGGGGTATATACACATCTGATAGATCATACAATAAAGTAATCATTTGTGGTGGCCCGTTAATTACTGTATATTGCAGGTCGTGACCCCCCACTATTGGGGATACTCTTAACATCTAACAACATCACATTTGAGGTCATGTCATATAACCTTTCATTCGTCTTTGACCGTCCAATCATATACAAAACAGTTATTATATATTGACCAAACAGACAACAGCTCTTTGCGTGTGTTCAGAGTTGATACCTAAAAATTTAGTAATCTCATCGCCGATTGGTGGCGAATCGGTTGAAAATATGAACCTTGATGTGATCTCATATACAGTCCTCGAAATTAGACTTTCGAATTTACTGGCCCGAAAACTTCAAAATTATAATATTTATATACATGTAGATTCTACTGAAAAAATTTGGCAAAGGTCACTGGTCCGTATCAATTTTCACTGGCCGTGGGCCACGGGACCACTGCTAAAGTCAATGACTGCATATAGGATGTAATTAGAGGATAGTGCATCGCTAAAAGAAAAAAAATTAAAAAAGAAAGAACAAACATATAATTTTAATTAGACTGACGTGTATACTACGTAGATTAAAATAAAGAATTAATGTTGTTGTTTACTCGTCAAGATCATTTTCTAAGATTTATCATATTACAGTCCAATCAATTCCATATTATTTTTGTTGTTGTCATAAACAAGTAATTTTCTTACGGTCAACCAAATGAATTTCAATACATCTTCATCAGCTTTATTTGTAATGGTGAAAATGACCTCCATAACTGAATATGAGAACATATACATTTAATGATCACGTTTCTTTCTAGACTTTCAAAAAATATTGGTACAAAAAATGTACATTAACTCTTGACATGTTCTCAATAGTGATTGTATCAATTAATTAAACATAGATATCAAAATTTGGCAAATAATTTACTAATTAACTGTGAATCGTTACAAAAACAACACAGATTTTCACAAAGCGACCACCATATTTTCCAAAAAATTTCCTTCAGGTAACACTAATATGTGATTCCTTATAACAGACCTGAAGACAATCCGGATCAACTGGTCAATTGTATTATGCATTCATTTTTCCTTTATTCATAGTGTGACCGTTGAATGCAAGTTTGACTAATTTGTTCTTTGTAATGGTGGCCATCTTGGGATGGAAGGTGGGTCACCACCAATGGGTTAGGGTTTTGGCATTTAATGCCACTTTCAACAATATTTGAGTTAAATCAACATTCGTGGCGGTCAGTTTTATTGGTGGAGGAAATTGGAGGACCCTGAGATAAAAGACTGACAAACTTATCACATAATTAATGTTGTATCGAGTATACATCACGATAAGCGGGATTCAAACTCACAACTGTAGGGACCACCAATGGATCATCTATTCTAAGTCAAATGTGAAATGCCTGTATCAGACAGCAGACAGATCCTAAACACCTCTTAACAATAGAATGATTTACTACCAATTATATATAACATTGCATGATAAAAGACCATCACAAAAATAAACTGTCTTTTCTGATGAAGGAGATTGATGCATATTGTCATATTTACTCAACAATAAGTAAAGTATGATCATTCTCAATAGTCAATTTCCTCATACATCAACTAGTTTCTTTTCCTATTCACAAGAAGATTTAAAATCAATAATTGTATATTATATATATGGACCAAAGACAGCAGTCATGTCTCTTTGCCATGGCCTGAAATCAATTAACCATTGCACAGTAATGTCTCTCTCTTGTACATTTCATTATAAATGGAAATCAACATCACATAGATAGACAGTCAAACAGTATCTCCTGCCTACACTGTATAAATGTCAAAGAAGTGACCACATTATATCACTCTTGTCTGAACAGTAGGACAGGCCTTATAACCATGATCAGATTTGTATTGACCAAATGCTGAGGTCATCAGTCATGTCAGTGAACAGTAGCTAGCTGAGAGAAAATATATCATTTAATAAATTTTCATAAGACAAAATGAAGACCGTGACATCTGCCAAAAACAAATTAAATACTACGAACAAATACATTTATAGGTGAAATTTTCACTTTTCAAAAGGGGAATACATGTACATGTATATATTATAGTAAATAGTTATTGAAGAATAATGTGAGTCAAATATTTACATCTTTTGAAAAATTAAAAGTTAAAACATCAATGGTCAACAATATATAACTAACATACAATAACATGAATCACTCACATCCTCTGACAATCCTTTAAAATTTGGATAAAATGGGATTACATTGTATGTACTTTAAGACATTTACCATAAACATAAACAAAAAGAGTTTGGGGCCATTGGCAATACGTGTACAATTGTAAGTTGTTACTTTACAGGTCATGTTGATCTATTTACAAAGTTTACCGTAATCATAATTCATTTGAAAATTGGTCCTTTTTCTTTTATTACTCATCATTTAAAATTGTAATCTCCATTTTTCTCTCTCCAAAATTTACGTCTTAATTCTAATATGACTGCTTACAACATTTACATGTATCATTGTTTTAAGATTTTACAGCCTTTTTTCTATTTTCATTTACCTTCAAAAATTTTGATAATTTTGTATATTTTTTTTAACATCCATTTACAGTATGTAAATTGACAAATTATTAATTCTGATCTAATCTACAGAACCGCATCGGTGGTGTGATGGTTAGCGGTGGTGTGATGGTTAGCGTGCTCACTCTGAGTGTGAAAGGTCGTGGGTTCCAGCCGCGATCGGGTCATACCAAAGACTATAAAATTGGTATGTGTTGCTTCTCCGCTAAGCACGCAGTATTAAGGAGAAAGAGCAAAGACTGATTGGCTCGGAATCAGGATCACAAGTGTGTCCGAGTGGGGCGACATGTCTATCCGCAGACTGTTGTTACAGTGAACTAGCACCAAAAAAATCCAACTCAGCACGTTGGTCTAGTACAAAGCAGACCTCATTATCATCATCTCATTGATAATTAACTTGTTCTCACCATGTTAGAGCAGAAAAATTACTGAGTTGGCATTAAACAACAATCACTCACTCACTCTAACCTACAGTTTTGTAGTTTATTAAGAAGAAGTACATCATGTATGGCTAATTTTCTTGATGTTCAACTTCAATTCAATATATATATCCATGTACATTTGTGTGAGTGTAATAAGATGATTTTTTTAGATCTACATACATATACAAATGTAATTTCTGTTATTATAGCTACATGTATTACTTATACAGTAATTAATGTCATTCTCATATTATATTTATGCTACATTGACAGAATCTAAAACAAAGTTTTTCTGTCCATTCTACAACATTATACATAGTACTATTAATTCACTTTTATTTAACATGTAAAAATAACTTCTGTAGTACTCCATGCCACTTCTGTAACAGTCATTAGCCAGTAGAATCTTCATCAAATATGTTTTAACCTAATACCTCTAGATCTATACATTATTATACTAATCAAACAAGGGTTAAAGGTTACTCTACAATTTCAAATTGTTCTGAAGTACCAGTAGTAATTAACTAGTCAACTTTTAGAGTTCAGCTAACAGAATTACAGTTTAATAGATTAGCACCTGTGTCCTACTGGATATAGATAGAATTATTTACCGGTACCCTGGTATATACAATGTACATGTACATTCTGTGGGGATTTCAATATTATTTTGTACAAGAAACAAGCAAGATTGTAAGGTTAACAGAGCATTTGTTGCTTGTTTACAGTCAAATACAAGATAAAATGGATACAATGTAGCTTCCACAAAGTTTATGTTCTTTTTAATGGTGATTGGCATACTCGAAAATGACAAAAGTCGGATATCTCAAATTCCAACTTGCAAATTTCATCCTTCTGAAGCTAGTTTTAAAAGTACAAGTCAATCTGATAACAAAAACTTGATAATGTCATGAAACCATAGGTTTAAGCAGCCAGTACAATGTACACATGTATGTACGCCCACCCTTCATCAAACCAGTCATTCAACTTTGTCGCAACTTCTGCTAATAAAAAGAACTTACATAGATCACTAAAAAAAACCACTAATTTTCATGAAAATGACAATAACATAGACATGGAAAGTACAAAAGCAGGGTCAATCAAGTTATCTTTCTGTATTTTTTTGAAAGGAAAGAAATAGATTACTTACTCTACATTCTTAAGATACATAGAGAGAAGTTTTATTATTTACCATTTAAAACATTGTGTATCATGGTTACAGTCCTCAAAATGAAAATTTGAATTTACTAGTTCGAATAAAATTCTTGAATTTATTTTCATTTCTTAATAATAAAAAAAATGAAAAATTACTGGTCCAAACAAGGATTTACTGGCCATGTCTTGGGCCGGAGGACCGGTGCTCATCGTGAGGACTGGTTAGTATTTATCAAGCATAACTTGTACATATACTTACTCTTTACATTCTGTAGATACATGGACAGGCATTTTATATTTACAATCTAGTATCTTAATCAGTGTTTCACTATCATTGGCCTCGTGGAATGGTGCTTCACCACAACATAACATAAACAGAATAACTCCTAAACTCCACACATCTACAAAGATAAACAAACATACACAATAAAATAATGTACATGTATACAGTTGTAAACAGATACAATCTTTACTTTTAAGCATCTATATACAAGTCAATGTAGTATAAATTTGTACATACATTGTATGCATACTGAAAACAGTCTCAGACTCAAAATTCAGAGTTTCCATTCATGAATCAGTTATTATTACTTTTTAATTATATACATGTACATACATTTTTTTGTACATGTACAGTGTATAAATACTTTGTACTTCACTACTTGCACCAGATCATATTTAGAATTGTCTATCTCTCTTTCACTTTACATGGTCAAGTAACCACTTCTTACAAGGCCACTACTCCTGCTATACAAACTGGCCTTTTAAGAGGGGTGGCCTCTCTTGAGGGGAGCCATTAGTGGTATGCTACCATCTCAGTACAACTGAAATCTGGCCTGTTAAGAGGGGTGGCCTATGTCAGGTTTGAGTGGTCTTATAAGAGGGGTGGCCAATGGTGGGAGTGGTCTTATAAGAGGGGTGGTCAATGGTGGGAGTGGTCTTATAAGAGGGGTGGCGAATGGTGGGAGTGGTCTTATAAGAGGGGTGGCGAATGGTGGGAGTGGTCTTATAAGAGGGGTGGCCAATGGTGGGAGTGGTCTTATAAGAGGGGTGGTCAATGGTGGGAGTGATCTTATAAGAGGGGTGGCGAATGGTGGGAGTGGTCTTATAAGAGGGGTGGCGAATGGTGGGAGTGGTCTTATAAGAGGGGTGGCCAATGGTGGGAGTGGTCTTATAAGAGGGGTGGCCAATGGTGGGAGTGGTCTTATAAGAGGGATGGCCAATGGTGGGAGTGGTCTTATAAGAGGGGTGGCCAATGGTGGGAGTGGTCTTATAAGAGGGGGACTATTGTAGTACAGTAATAATAGAAATGTTAATTTAATTACATGTACATGTAGTCACAAGATATTAAGAAAATGCACTAAAACAGAAGAGTAAAAACTTATCTTTGGATATTCGGCTACAAAAATGTAGACTGGAAACACATATTTATTGGGATTTGTATAATCTTAGAAGTATTATAGATGGCGATAGCCTCCAGTCTCTCTATAATACTTCCAAGATTATAATAGGAAATAAAGTTGTTTAAAAAAAATACACAATTCATCAACCAACTGTAGGTCTTCGTTAGAGTAAAAACAAAATTCCACAATTGATACAGTCAATGCCATTTTTCACATACATGTATTCAACATTGTGATGGAGGCTGTACTGTCTATGGTCCCTGGTATGGCCTTGTCACAAGTAACTTGTTGTGTACAATTAATTTTAAATTACATATGGGAAATCAAAATATTGAACAAAAAACCTATCAAATTGTGTTTTTCAGCAGTTCATGATCGCTCATTAATTTCTCTTTTTTGTAGATGACATCCACTAGATTGGCTATGGAACACAATTTAAACTGTGCAATGATCTGAGATCTTAGGCCTAAATTAAAATATTGTTTGTTTCCCCTTTGCGACCGACTCGCCGAAATCGCTGCGACTGAAACAAATTTACAGCCCGTTCCGTGATTTTTGATTTTTTTTGTGTCCGATTTTCCGTTTCCGGAATTTTTTCGTGTCAGATTCCGGCATTGGATTAGTATTAGGTAATACTCTTCCGGAACGTATCCTGAGTCATCATTACTAAAAAACCTCGAGTCCTGACTGTTCCGTATATTTGTAGAAGCATGGCTTCTGAGTTTTCTGAGTTTGAAGCTACGTATTACCTGTTTGTAACACATGTAAACAGAGTGGGAAACCAATTCCCAAAAGAAACCCCTTAAAATAATAAAAAAGAAATATGTTCTGTCTTGAAAGTCAAATAAAAACTGTTCATTCTTCAATCTTTTCATTGATATGGCTCAACAAACAAAGACATCAGTACTTTTTGACAATGGATAATTTTTCCAACAAGATCCCACAAGGGACAGCATAAATTACATTCTATGATTACAATTGCACATACAATGTATGACAATAAATAAAAATATTGGGTGTATACGTGATAGAAATCAGTTTGTCTGTCTGCCTGCAGAATCATCCTTGATAAAAAATTAAAAAAAAATCACCCACCTACTGACCCAGACCTTTCAGGCTAGGGTCTGAAAGACTCTGAAAGGGGAAACAAGCATATTTTTAAGGCTGGCCTTATCAAATTTGGAAAATACTTGACAATTCAATGGCATCATTGTATGTACACTTCACACCCCTCCTCCTCACTTCATCTATATAAATACTTCCATGGTATAAAATAATTGTATTTCAAAGAATTAATGGCGAACATATTTACTACTTGCATGCCAAAAGCATGTTCCAGCCTTTTACCTCAAACTGACAGAAAATTAATGGGTTGTAAAATTCAGTCAATAACTTATACTGATATTAATGAAAACATGCACTGAATGTTTGGTTGCAGCGGAAGTAACCCTATGCATCTGATCAGAGACATGTAACACTTATCTACATATCTAACTCATCAGATGGTTCCTAATCAAAACAAAAAAGATCCATGTGTAAAACACTCCCCTCAAGGCCGATAAATCACAAAAAATTCAATTTCATTCAAGCTGTAATCTAGATTAGTTTTTCTCCTGCTAAACCACACAGAGTTATATTTTTACACCATCTGCGGTTATTTCAGGTAAATAGAAATTCTTAAAATAACAAAAAATGTTGGACAAGTTTCAAACATTGGTTTCTGCAATCAGATTACTGTTGCAGTGTTTATTTTAAAGTACATACAAATTTTGCTATATAATCTTGAGAAATCTGTTATTGTTACAAGACAAAGCATTGAAAGAATCCCTTTCTTTAATGATAATCAAAGCCATCCATCTTCATCTTCGATGTCTAGCCAAATATATTTTAAGGAAAGCTACAATGTATATACATGTACATCAGATATGCCACATGTAACAATAGATGATATACCAAGTACATGTACAATGTATCAACTTTCATCTAATTTTTAATTAAGCCTAATGTCCCCTAAAATCCTTTTGCCAAGAGTCCTTGAATAACACAATTTATTTTACTTGTTCATCATGAATTTAAAGGAAAGGCATGTAAATGATAAATGAAAAACAATATACATGTAACTTAAGTTTTATGATGAGACATTGGTATTTTTCAGCAAATCAAAGGACATAACTCCATAACAGGAAACTTTTAAAAGTTCAAAATTAAACTAGGCCTGCCTTTTATGGTCTTAGACCTTGTGCAACAGTTTAAAATGATATACTTATTACTTAAACATGTAAAAGATAAATTATGTTATATTAAACAGGTACATGTACATTTTTGTAGCTGACAAATTGGCATTTAAAATTTACACAAACCAAGCTTCAGGGATATAACTCTAGTCTCTAGAGCAGAAAAATTGGTCTGTTTTTTTATGGTCTCACCTTGTATAAATTTCAAATTATTTTCTTAGTAAAGGGGAATTTGAACATAACTTATTGAACAGAAACCTTAGAAATTTTGTGTTTTCCAGCAAATCAAAGGGCACAACAGAATGGCAAAAGTATTCAAAATCAAACTTGGCTGGTCTTTATTGGTTGCTGAACTTTTGTAAAAAAAAATAAGTGCTTGAGAACTATATATAATACAAATGTATTCTGCTACCAGAAACAAACATTTAGTTATTTACAAGGTGAAGGTGTTCTTTTTTGGATTGAAATAAACAGTTTTTTTTTTAACAAAGGATTTTCTAATCTGTTATTAATAGATTCCTATATCTGTCATCTTGTCTGTTATGACATCACATCTACTTTTACATTGTATTACAATAAGTATACCTGTATGACCTAGAAATGTCTACTTAATAAAGCACTTCCCCATACAAAAATAATACAATGTCATGTTGTACATTTTGTACATGTATAATGCTGAATATTCATACAGGTTTACATGTACATTTTACATGTACAGTATCAATAATTTTGATATTCATATATTTATACATGTAATATTCTCATTTTATATAAAATGTACACTGTACGCCATGTACATGTATATCGTCATTAATTAAAGCAATGCCTGGATTACTTTGCAATATATGCTTTTTGCATACAAGACAACTTATAATTACAGCACTTGATAATGGGTCAGAGATACTTGTAACTCGTCTACAATGAGAGTCCTGGCCATGGACTCGTCACTTGTGTTTGGTACTCACCCTTTTTATACCCAAAAAAATAACGAAGAATGCACTAGTGGGAGGTCCCCTTGGAGTTGCTGGCATGGACTCATCAAATTTTATCCTACAAAGATCTCTAATGGCAGGCCCTTTCCATGGCAAAATATTTAACCCTAATCACCCTAGCCATTTATATTTCCTCTCTTTCATGTACATGTAGCAATGATAAACTTCCATTCATATAAAATGTAAGCCCATCTCAATACCATCTTCAAACTTGATGAAAGATGTTCATGTATTGTTTGTAAACTTGTCTTTCATCTTTCATTGATGAAATTATTATCACTTGAAAAGTTGAAATTAAACAACAATTGAATCCATAAACACTTTAATTTGCATACAATGTACTTATTTATATTTTTCCTTGTATTTTTAAATATTCCAATATTTATATTTAATAGTTGATACAAAATATACAACCAATCTATACAACTACATATGTGTTCATTTTAATTTTGTACTGCAGTGTTGTAAACAGTAATGGTTAGCGTGCTGGACTCAAGTGTTGTAGATCATTGGTACTTGTAAGCCCCGACTATTAAATTGGTATTTGTTGCTTCTCCGCGCGCTAAGCTTGGAAATTAATGAAAAATTAATTTTTATTTTTGAGCAAAGACTGGTTGGCATGGAATGAGGATAATGTTTCCGAGTGGGCCGACATGTCTATCTTTGGACTTGTTTCAGTGAGCTACATGTACATTGTACATGTACAAAATGTAGCTAGCATGTGCATTATGTACAGTACAAAAATGTATATAAACCTTCTTTGCCATATCACTTTTTGATCAGCATCAGCAGTTGTGTATACATGTACACTGTTATTGGGCAATAAAATCAAATAAACTTCAGGAGCTATTATACCCATGTCACCACAGGTGGTAACCAAGGTACATGTAATATACATACATGTACATGTATATACCAGTAAATGTTTAATCAAATGTTAATACCTGTCAAAATTTTACCTGTGGATCATATTTTCATTAAAAGACAATTTTTTCTTAAAATTTGAAAATTTTAAATAACAGAAAGTAATTAAATACTTAAAAATGAAGTATACATGGTTTATAAAAATAAAAATAGACATTGATCAATTAGATATAAACACGGATAGTGTATTAATGTAATGTAACATCTGAATGATTTAATTCAATTTTTGTTTAAATACCAAATTAAAAGTATCATTATTTCAAGGTGGGAGCTGTGGTCTAGTGGTTCATGCAATTAGTACATCAACATGATCATCAGGGACCATATACATGTCCATTGTAGGTAAGCTGACAGCTCACTGTAACATGTACTGAGACTACTGACAGATTACAGATTATTTGCCAATGCTCTAGGGCTTACTCTATGAAGTCCATTCCAATCAAAGAGGTACCAAATAAGACAAATAACAGCTTATCTGTAGCCTGTAACTGACATATTTAATTACCAGTTACAATGTATTTGCCAATGCAAGGCTCTAATGTTTAATTTAAATTAGATTGAAGTAAATTGTCTTGTATAATGCTGTATGGACAGCTATCTTGCACTGAATTTGATTTCATTTTCCAGAAAAAAAACATATACTGTGTGAGGGATGCACAATGTACATGTACCAATGATCATGTACAGTTGGATTCAATTAGCAGTTTTTCAGGAATGAAAATTACCGGCGGAGGACATTTGAGCGAAATGACAACCCAAAAGAGCGAAAAAAAAGTGGACATTTGAGCGAAAGAAAAATAATCCAAAAGAGCGAAATCTAAAAAACCAGATGGACATATCATTTGAGTGGAAAAAAAAGAAGACTTTTGAACGAAATGTTATGTACAAAATGTACATGTACATGTACTAGTACCTCTTCCATTAGCCAGACTTATGTCTGTTGCCCCCTGCTCACCACGGGGAGGTGGAAGTAGGATTTTGACATATAACAATCATATGAGTTGAACATTTCTGTGTACATGTAGCTGAACAGAGTTCAGCTATTTACCGTAAAAACCCGAGAACACATTGTATGAATTTATACATTGTTTCTGATTTCTTAAATATTTCTATTTTTCTTATATTTATTTATGACTTTTTATATTTTAATATGATTTATTTTAATTTCATATCTGAAAATATCATAAGATATGATGAAATGAAATTCGCTCAAATGTCCTCAGGGCATGAAGAATTATTTTTTAAGTCACTTACCCAAGGGAAAGTGAAATAAAAAATTTACTTTCTCTTCCAAATTTCTACTTTCCCGTTGAGGCCCACGAAGCCGGCCGAATTTATCTAGGAGGGTTTGGGACATGCCCCCACATGAACATTTTGAAATATTTAATGCAAAATCCTGCATTCTGTTCATAACTGAAAGGGTTTTGTTGTTTGAAAATAAATTTATTTTTCTTACTTTGATTTTTGTGTGTTTATAAGCAATTTGAGATTTGAATCTAAATAAAACTACATTTTTGCTGGTTTGTGATCATTATTTTTGATAAATCTTGTTTTAATGCTCCTAGTTGTAAGGTCTGGGAATTTTACAGAGGGTACAAAACATCTTTTCATTTTCGTACACAGAAATTCGGCCGACTATTTCACTTGAACGAACGGTTCCTTTTTTCTTTATTAAGATCTATTATATTCACTGACTTCCGACCTTTCTAAAGGCTGTGCCTACTCATATTATCTAATTTTTAATTTATTTCAAAATATCCGGACATCTGTGAAAGTTCAACAAACCACATCGATATCTGGTACCTTGTGTATATACAATTTTATACCTTTACGTACGGAATTCAGGCTTAAATAAATTGTAAACCAGTTTTAGAAACTGATATATCTGATAACCGCAAAGTACAACAACGAGCAACAACGGACTTATAACACTTTCCCGGCGGGAAATACAGATCAACAAGTTACTTTCCCGTGTGTTTTTTTTACTTTTTTTACTTTCCCCGGGAAATGGGAAATGGTAATCTTCATGCCCTGGTCCTACTAAAATCTCAGGTAAATGAAAAATAGTTTTCGCTCAAATGTCCACCTGATAAAAAATTCTTTTCACTACAAATGTCCTATGCCCAAAATTACTGTGCTCATTTTTAAACAATTTCAATGTAATTAAGAGTTTCCTTTTATGGTGACCCAGATACATGTATACTGGAATTCCAATCAATATATATTGTATTATACAGACAAATATAAATATGAGTTCACTTATTTGTAAATGCTAAATTAACACTATAAAATCCATTTATTTCCTTATAAAGTGATGGCTTGCACATATAACTAATTATAGGCCTTTGATCCAGGAAGTCAGGAATTATTGTGTTGAATGAAATCAATGGCATTAAAGTCAAATTTCTACTCTGCCATGGATTATTTCGATTCTAATAGGGCAAATACGATAATTTACTTGCAAAACGCCACCTATACACACAGCAATGTATTTGGCTGCTCCGTTACCCTCCCGAACACAAAGATACGATTTCTGTCATTTGAGATTACTAAATGTTGTCATTGATGAACATCAATTCAAAAGAAAGGGAAAATACTACAAATCCCACTTCGACAAGGAGGCGTACACGAAGCCAAAAAACGTCAGGATCTCTATGTTCTAAACTGGAAGTCTTCATATGACGTCATGTTGTTTACGTGCCAAAATTGTCAACAACATTTCGCGGCATTTTAATTTTCTACGGTATATGTATAACGTACACCATTTCGCGGGAGGGTAAACGGAATAGCCGAATTGACAACATTACTGCGTTTGCTCTAAAAGTGTTGTTGTTGAGTATTATATGAACTGACAATAACACGGCGTCATATTAGAATTTCCATTGTATTACATGTACATTTGTATCTCATGATCAGCAACATGCATTTCCTTTTTTCAAAAATGTATTACATTTGTACCATGGCATGAAATTGATTCTGGATTCTCTTTTCAAATTTCCAACTGATTTTAAAAATATGTTTTTATACACATTTATGAGAGTTATTTCCTATTAACGGTGACAAAACTGTCCCTTCTCTGGCAATGTTCAATGAATAACATATATATTTTCCCCATAATCTGTACATGTACAGTATATAATTTTGTTGTACATGTAGCATCTGATGAATTTTCATTTTGTTATAAAACTCTGAATTGAATTTCTTCCAAAGTTCAAACATCTACAAATCATAAGAAAATCCAATTCATACACTTTGGGGGCCGTCGTGGTCGTATGGTAGTTGACTACCTGTGCAATCAGTTCATATCATCACTAATGTGAGTTCAGACCCTTCTCAGGTGAGGTGTACTCTATACAACATTATGTGAAAGCTTGTCAGTGACTTGCAACAGGTCGGTGGTTTTCTCCGGTTTCCTCCTCCATCAATAAAACTGACCGCGATGATAATCATATATAACTGAAATATTGTCGAAAGTGGCGTTAAAAACCATAAACCAAACCATATATTTCATGGAACGGGTACCATTTTACAGGGAGATGACGCCAATAAAATTGTATAAGAAACATTTGAACCAAATCAGGAATGAGCAAAATGGTATATTGACAAATTGTGTATTTGATTGAAGCTTGTACCAAAATAATAGACATATTATCATATGTGTACTTGCACTGTCAGCTTCCTGTGACTGTTGCTAAAATAGATACATAAATAGCTTGTAGGTTCAAAATATATTTGCACTCTGAAATACATTTACTGATGATGATTTAGTCCAATATTTTACTGGGTTCTCAGCATAGCTAATTTCGACCTCACAAATCCCCTCTTATAGACCCCAAAATGTTACGCGACCACCTGTTCGGAAAGTCTGGAATCGCTTCTGAAATCGGTACGAAAAACAAGTCTCTCATTATAATGTGGAAACATCAACGTCATATACTTACCAACAGCAGGAGGATCATATGAATCACCAAGTAAAATCTCAGGTGCTGAGTATTGTAATGATCCACAAGCAGTTTCTAGTTTTTCACTTGGATTAAACACATTACTAAAACCAAAATCTGTTAATTTTACTATTCCTTGCTTTTCAAAAAATACCACATTTTCAGGTTTTAAATCTCTATGTACCACATGTAATTTATGACAGTAGGAAATAGCTTCAACAATTTGTCTAAAATATTTCCTTGCAGAATCTTCTCCTAATCCTTTTTCATGTTTCATGATGTAGTCATATAAATCTCCCCCATCTCCCAGTTCAAGAATAAGATAGAGTTTTGTTTGAGTATCTATAACCTCATAGAGACGAACAACATTGGGATGTTGAACTAGTTTCATACAGCGAACCTCTTGGAACAAATGTGATTTAGATACTTCGTCAAGTTTGGTTTTGTCAATCATTTTAACAGCAACCCTTTCACCAGTAAAGACATGTCTTGCAAGTTTGACAACTGCAAAATGCCCCTCGCCGATCGTTTTATCAAGATCGTATAAACCGGCAATCTTTCCATCTAATGTTCCCTTTGCTCTCCTCTGCGCCATATTTTAAAAATATATCTGATTTCGTTCTATGGGGGCATAGATAAATCCAAATGTTTACACATTTCTTCGATCCAATGACAAAATCAACACTCCATTACGATTATGTAGTATGCGCATCTTATTTACGCAAGACGTCATATGAAAGAACCATGAATGAAAATGGACACGTAATGATTCCGGGAGTTATAATGCTCTATTGTAGGGGGGATAACTCCATGTGTGTTATCTGACAATATGGCTTTTTAAAACAACTCAAACGCGAAAAAGAAACTGACACTCTCATTTGTACCATCTAGGTATTGTGATTTGCTTTAAATTTTATCCCAAGTGTATTGGACAGTTTCTTCTCTTCTTCTTTCGTATTTGCACCTGTGTCAACACAGTAAAGGGGAACTCATGAAATTTGGTTAAAATTATTTCAGTAGTAAACTGGCATGTTTTTCGGCTAAACATCATATTCATTTGTATGTTTTCACTTTAATTTATTGTACAACATCTGAATAATTGAAAAAAAATCAGATTTGAAGTTAACTACCTTTCTAAAACCAAGATATAGGTTCATATTCATAGGTTGGTAGGCACCTCTTTTTATGAAAAAGGTGATCCAACTTTTTCTTCACCCTTTCAAAAATGACATACTAAAAGCAAGGACGTATATAATTCTATATACGTCCTTGCTAAAAGCATCATATACATGTTAACATTCAGAAAATCAAAAAATGGGCATATTTCCTATAGGGAAAAAAATATGAGGCTTAGGGGTACCCTCATACGTTTTTATGAAAAATACACTAAAATGTAATAAGAACAATAAACAAAAATTTCACAATTTTCAATACATGTATTTTTTTTCTTTGAAATATAAACACACAAACATGTGTAGATAGCCAAATAATTATAATAATTTAAATGGATGTTCATTACATTCGGTTTACATCTTCATAAAAAAAAATGTACAAAAAATGTATTACTTATAAGTCTGGTCAATTTCCAAAGCTGTGCAGAAATTAAGTGGTGATTCTGAAAAACTCAAAATCCGGAATAAACGAAAAGGGCATAAACGTGGGCAAAAGTCTGGTATAAGAAAAGCCAGTAGCGATTTAACTGTCGATTTTCTGAATATCCGTGGCGTAATGTCCAAGATTCATGACGTTAATAGACATTTTGTTAATAATAAAGCCGATATTTTGGGGTTGGTAGAAACCTTTCTTAAATCTAATGACCGCCCAGTTAAACTTAGCAAAAATTTATCATGGGTTGGTAAGTGTCGCAAAACAAATTCATGTAAGGGTGGTATTGGCATATGTATGAAGACTAATATTACTGTCTTAGATGATAATTTGCTTAATAGCAAAGACGACACTCTAGAACGATTGTAGGTGCTCATGCGACTAAATAATGTTAAAACCGCTGTGTGTGTCACTTATTTCCCAAATGATGGTGTTAATGAAACACAAACAGACGCTCTTATGTTTGAACTGCTGAAAAATACAACAGATTTGCAGGCTTTGTGATATGAAGTAGCAATAATGGGTGATTTCAATGGTCGATGCCTGCAAAAATGTGAATTTTCCAGCAACAATATCCTACATGAACTCCCGTCTTACAACGGTAAACGAGTATTACAGTTCACCGTAGCCAGCCAATCAACAATAGCTAACACTCATAAATGTTGTGAAGGTCATTATACAAGAATTTTAAATCATCAGCGATCAGCTATTGATTATATTCTCCTATCAAATGGTTTAGTCGACAACGTGGAACGAGTTCTTATCGATGAAAGTGGTTCTTTTGACCTGCATAGTGACCATGTCATAATAAGGATTGTTCTTAGAAATATTGTAACTACCTATAAAAATATTAAAATTTGCAAGGACTTTTGGAAAATTAATGATGACTCAGACTGGTCTCTTTTTGAAAACCAACTGAAATTAAAGATTGATAAAAATCGTAAAGATTTTATTCTCGGTCGCGATATCAACTATGTATGGGAAACGTGGAAAACAATGGTCACTGATGCAGCAAACGAATCGATTGGTAAGTCGAAGCCGGTAAAAGATTATCGGAGTTTTTGGGATAAGGAGCTAGATTCTTTTCTTAAACAAAGACGCGATGCAAACCAATTGAAAAGACTTCGTGACAAAACTAGGTTCTCAGACAATGATCTCGGTAAACAGATAAATACTTTATACCGGAACAGAAAACTAAAAGTCCAAGAAGCTATAAAAAGAAAGGAACAGGTATTTCAAATGAAGCAATTTAATGATAAATGTATTCACTCCAAGAATAAAATGAAAGGTTTTTGGAATTTTATCAAGGGGCACAACTATGTGAATTCTCCGTCTCAAATTTCTAATCCCGAAAATCACTCTGAGATGTTAGTTGATACTGGCGACATTAATAATGCACTAAAATCTCATTTTAGCTCAATTGGACAAGACAGAGTAGATACCGAAAATAACATTTTTCAATGTGAGGTTGAAGATCTTGTTTCAAAGATAGACCACAATCTTATAACTTCTGATAATCTCATATCACTTAATATCCACCGGGAAAACATTAAATCTGTCCTTGAAAGTCTTAGGTCAGGAAAGGCTTGTGGTATTGATGAAATTCCGAATGAATTTCTAAAATATGGTGGAAGTACTCTATTAAATTCATTGCTCGATCTATTTACGAAAATTACGGATCTTGAAAAAATCCCCGCTGTATAACTCAATCTTCAATTTTCTGTGTATTCGTACTTTTTTGTTAGCCATTAAATATTTGTCTTTTTGTCATGTTATACCTGTATATTTATATCATATATTGTTATTGAAGTAATGTATTGACCCTTTAAGACTGATTTTCCAATTAAAAGTAGAAGCTTGGTTTCCATTTGTGTTGTTCCGCTGTGAAATGGGGGCCGTCGTGGCCGTGATCGTATGATAATTGGATTTACAACTACCTATGCAATCGGTGCCTATCTGCCCTATCACCGCTGATTTTGTGAGTTCGAATCTCGATCAGAGCGAGGTGTACAACATTATGTGATAAAGCTTGTCAGTGACTTGCGACAGGGCGGTGGTTTTCTCCGGGTCCTGCGGTTTCCTCCACCAATAAAACTGACCACCACGAGATAACTGAAATATTGTTGAAAGTGGCGCTAAACACCATCAAACAACCATTTTTTTTTAAATTCTATGTCGTTGGGGATTATTATTATATGTTTGGGCATTCAAGGGTAATAACCGAGATGTATGTTGTATCCCGTTTGGATTTGTGTGGGGTTTTTTTTGTGTGTTGACAGCTATGTGGGTTCACCATCTTTTTTGTGGTGGTAAATTGATGTGTTGTATGTCAAATTAATGTGTTTTGTAAGATCGCATGTTGCAAACCAGATAAATATGACAGTTTCTTTTCTCTCTCTCTCTCTCGGTGATGTTTGTCTTCAGAGATTTCCAAAATAAAAGTTATGTTGTTAACACTTCGCTTTTGGTTTTGATTATGAATTGTAACTCAATAGATTTTTTTGGGTCCCTCTAAAACAAGAAACGAAACAGAAACGAAACGAAACGAAACGAAACTTGGCGAAACGAAACGAAACCGGGCGAAACGAAACGAAACTTGGCGAAACGAAACGAAACCGGGCGAAACGAAACGAAACGGAACCGGGCGAAACGAAACGAATCGAAACGAAACGAAATGGAAAACGAAACGAAACGAAACAAACTCAGAAACAAAACCGAAACATATCTAATACATTCCCATAGTTCAAAATTTGGCAAAGCTCCGTTGATGCCTGTCACTAGTATTAACGGTTCGGTGAACTGTGGACAGGGGAATTTTTCATATCAAAGCAACAAGCCAAAGGGATAATCCAGAAAATCCTAGGTCCAAAACAAAATGGTGATACAGAGATTACACAAATAGAGACGATAACATAACATAACTTTATTGTTCCAATCAAGGGCCCACAAAAGGCGAAGACATATTATAACGTTCATGATTAGTGTGGGTGTATTGCCACTGGTTGCAATACTTGGAAAGACACCAGGGGATGGTGTTTCCCCGTGTCAGATCCAGAACTGCAAGCAATGTAAAGTTAACAATAAAATGAAATATTGACATGCATCATTTATAATTTCTCTGGATAAACTGACTTCTTATTTTCTATACAGTTGTGTTTTTTCACAAGTCATTAACCAAATAAAGTGTTCTTGTGAATTCACGTTTAAAAGGTTAGGACAACTTTGAATTATGAGTGTATTTAGATTTTGTCTGTCCTCCCTCCGTGTGTTGATTACAAAATGATAGAAAATGACTTTCTTCTTCCAACTCACCCATATTACACTGCTGAAACTGCAAGGACAAAACAAATAAACAGATTTGAAAACGAACGCCATAAAAAAATAAAAGCACTAGCAATCTGAACCCTCACACAAAAACCGGGA
>MJUT01054383.1:115161-146234 GCA_002080005.1 Gigantidas platifrons | reverse complement strand
CCCATAACCCTCACCCTTTTCGCACCCGTAACTCTCCCCCTTTTTACACCCATAACCCTCCCCCTTTTCCCACCCATAACCTCCCACTTTAGCCATCATAACCCTCCCCTTTTCACATCACTAAACCTCCCCCTTTTCACACCCTTAACGCTCCCCCTTTACCCATCCATAACCATCTCCCCTTTCCCACCATTAACCCTTCCCCTTTTTCCCATCCTTAACCCTTCCCCTTTTCCCATCCATATCTCTCCCCTTTTTCCTCGCCTTAACCCTAGAGTTCGGGAAAATCGTCGGTCCTGACCACTACAATTTAACTAGGTCCGCCATTCAAACGCCTTGCACTGTTCCCATTGTCCGACTGCTCGTTCTGAGAAAAAAAACGTCCGTTATGGTATGCTCTGTGATTAGTCATATTATTGCACTGGTTCCAGATGTTTCGCATTTAAATTTTAGCATTGTAAATGATCAATTGCATACGGATACCAGTAAAAATACAATTTAATAATGGCCACATGGCCGATTCGATTTCCAAAAGGGGCAAGGCCAGGAAAACGGCTACACCTGCCGATGTCCAAACAAATGACAATAAAAGTTTCACTTGACCAAGCAGTTTCAGAGAAGATACCAAGTTTTGGTTCATTTGTCAAGCGGTTTGAAAGGGAAAGAATTTTTAGAAATTAACCAATCAGATACACGAATTGCTTGTGGTGGCCATGTTTGTTAACGGTTCGGAACAAAATGTACAATCTTGATAGAGAACCTTCCATAGATGCTTCCTACCAAGTTTCAGTTCATTTGGCTAAGGTGTTTCAGAGGAGAAGATTAAAATGTGAAAAGTTAAGACGACAGACGCCGGATGGCAAGGCGAGCTAAAAAGGAGGTATGTTTAAAATCAAATTTTTCATATTAATTAGATATTAAATGTACAAATCAATGAAACACTAGAGGCTCAGGTGACACTGTATCACTCACCTGACATAAATAAGCCTCTTAAGAATGTCTGCATGCCAAATACATCTAAGTTACAAATGTACTATTCAAATCCCATAGGGTTCTACATTACATTTTTGTATGTACATTTGTATGTTAAAACTATGTCTGCTCATGGCAGCCATCTTGGATGGAGGTCGTGGTCATAGGTCATAATTTTGAAAGTATACTACCCAAGGACCATCCATGCCATGTTTGCTTTAAATTGGCTGACTGGTTTCAGAGGAGAAGACTTTTAAACAATTTTCGGCTGCCATTTTGGACCCAGATTGGGGTCACTGAAAACAATTTCGGAAGTTGACCACCTAAGGACCATCGATGACATGTTTGCTATACTGGCTTGCTGGTTCCAGAGCAGAAGATTTAAAAAAAAAATTCCCATATATAGGGTCCTATGTCCGTTGAAGGCTTCCTTCTTGGATGGAGGTCAGGGTCACTGAATTTTTTTTTGAAAATTGACCATTTAAGGACCATCCATGCCATGTTTGCTTTAAATTGGCTCACTGGTTTCAGAGGAGAAAATTTTTAAACATATTTCCCATAGGGTCCTATGTTAAAACTATGTCCGCTGATGGCGGCCATTTTGGATGCAGCTCTGGGTTACTGGATATAATTTTGAAAGTTGACCGTTTAAGGACCATTCATGCCATGTTTGCTTTAAATTGGCTTACTGGTTTCAGAGGAATCAAAATTTAAACATTTTTCCCATAGGGTCCTATGTTAAAACTATGTCCGTTGAAGGCTGCCATCTTGGATGGAGGTCAGGGTCACTGGACAAAATTTTGAAAATTTACCACTTAAGGACCATCCATGCCATGTTTGCTTTAAATTGGCTCACTGGTTTCAGAGAAGATTTTTAAACATATTTCCCATAGTGTGCCATGTTAAAACTATGTTCGCTGATGGCGACCATGTTGGATGCAGGTCTGGGTCACTGGATATAACTTTGAATGTTGACCGTTTGAGGACCATTCATGCCATGTTTGCTTTAAATTGGCTTACTCAGTTACTGGTTTCAGAGGAAACAAAATTTAAACATATTTCCCATAGGGTCCTATGTTAAAACTATGGCCGCTGACGGTGGCCATCTTGGATGGAGGTTGGGGTCACAGGACATAATTTTGAAAGTTGACCACCTAAGGACCATTCATGCCATGTTTGCTTTAAATTGACTAACTGGTTTCAGAGCAGAACACTTTTAAACATTTTTTCCATAGGGTCCTACACAAATGTATGTTAAAACTAAGTCGAGTCATGGTGGGCCAACTTGAATTTCCTATCGGCAAACGATTCACAAGTTTAGTACAGGACCACCCAATGATCATTCCTGTAAAGTAACAAGTCAATTGGCTTGGTGGTTTCTAACAAGAAGATTTTTAAAAATTCAGCCAATGAGAACACATTATGGCCCCTGGCAGCCATGTTGAATTTCAAATCAGCACCAAAAACACAAATCTGGTAGAGGACCATCCAATGAACATTTCTGGCAAGTTTGGTTCAAATCTGTCCAGTGGTTTCAGAGAAGAAGATTTAAATGTGAAAAGCTAACGGACAGACGACGACAGACGCATAGCCATGACAAAAGCTCACATGGCCTATGGCCAGGTGAGCTAATAAATGTGCGTTAGAAATTATTTATTGTGTTGAAAAAAAGTTTTTTTAGCTTTCTGACTGTAATTTACATATTAAGATAAAAAGCCATTTTTATATATTTTTCACAATCTGAACCCAACAGCTGAAAAATCAGATTTTTTCATTGAAAGCTTGTACATGTATATAATATGGACATTAATTAATGTAAATATTGGACTGCCAAATGCCTTATATCGTTTTTGACTGGATATTGATATATGAATATAAATTAGGCCAAGAAATGGTAAAAGAAACAAGTTTTAATTATGTTAAATAAAACCTTTTTGAGTTTTCATACAGGTTTCACCTGCAGTTTAATTTTAGTGACACTCGTACATTTGTATATATCATAAAAGGGTACCTTCTGTGTTCTCCATTTTTGCTCAGTGATAGGTGATTGTTTTTTGTTGCTGACTTTTATAGTGTGTTTTCATTTTTTCGCCGTTGCACTTATTGTGAATGATAACGTTTACCAGTTGCTTGCCCAGGTTGGTTTTCTTTGTCGACGTCATCTCTTTCTTTCCGTTTTCCAAAGAAAAATGAAGTTAAAGATGACTGTCGGCCTGTGTCAGTCATTCTTTTTTCAGTCGGCAATGAAAACAACTCACAAAATCATTGTCGATTCAATATACGTTTAAAGACACGTCGATTAAAACATTCTGAAGACTGCAACATAAGGGCCATATGAAATGGCGTAAACATTCCGGGAGAAGGTTTGCTATGCGGAAGGTTTACTATACGACACCGGAGTAAATGACGTTAAAGTTATATAAGCCATGAGTAAGAGACGTTAAAGCTATTTATAAACAACTGATTTTCCCCCCATTTTGATTTCTTTATTAATAAATATAATATAAAAAAATAAATATAAGAAAAATAACATAAATAAAAATTCAATTGTTGTTTTTTTAAATTTTATCCAATCATATGCTTTTTCCATCTTTAAAAGTGTGTTATACAGAATTAAAATAATAAAAAATTATTTTATTTGGTTCAAATATACCTGATATAAATATCCCGCCACAGCAGTCAAGCACATTAGCCCCAATGGCTCTCCATAACAGGGAATTCCCAGTACATCGAAAGAGGTTAGGGTAAAAAAACTAGAGGCTCAGGTGAGCCTGTATCGCTCACCTGATATAAATAAGTCCTCTTAAGAATGTCTGCATGCCGAATACATCTAAGTTACTATTCAAATCCCAGAGGGTTCTATGATAAAACTATGTCTGCTCATGGCAGCCATCTTGGATGAAGGTTGTGGTCACTGGACACAATTTTGAAAGTATATACTACCCAAGGAACATCCATGCCATGTTTGCTTTAAATTGGCTGACTGGTTTCAGAGGAGAAGACTTTTAAACAATTTTCCCATTGGGTCCTTTGTTAAAACTATGGCCGCTGACGGTGGACATTTTGGACCGAGATTGGGGTCACTGAACACAATTTTGGAAGTTGACCACCGAAGGACCATCGATGACATGTTTGCTATATTGGTTTACTGGTTTCAGAGGAGAAGATTTTAAAACATTTTTTCCCATAGGGTCCTATGTTAAAACTATGTCCGCTGATGGCGGCCATGATGGATGGAGGTCTGGGTCACTGGATATAATTTTGAAAGTTGACCATTTAAGGACCATTCATGCCATGTTTGCTTTAAATTGGCTTACTGGTTTCAGAGGGAACAAAATTTAAACATTTTTCCCATAGGGTCCTATGTTAAAACTATGTTCACTGACGGCGGCCATCTTGGATGGAGATCGGGGTCACATGACATTATTTTGAAAGTTGACCACCTAAGGACCATTCATGTCATGTTTGCTTTAAATTGACTTACTGGTTTCAGAGGAAAATTTTTTTTAAACATTTTCCCCATAGGGTCCTATGTTAAAACTATGTTCGCTGATGGTGGCCATCTTGGATGGAGGTCAGGGTCACATGACATTCTTTTCAAAGTTGACCACCTAAGGACCATTCATGCCATGTTTGCTTTAAACTGACTTACTGGTTTCAGAGGAAAAACTTTTTAAACATTTTTCCCATAGGGTCCTATGTTAAAACTAAGTCGAGTCATGGCGGCCATCTTGGATATGCGATCGGCACAAAAATAACAAATTTAGTAGAGGACCATCCAGTCACCATTTCTATAATGTTACAATTCCATCGGCTGAGTAGTTTCTGACAAGAAGATTTTCAAAGTTTCAACCAATCAGAACACATTATTGGCCCTGGCGGCCATGTTGGTTTTCCGATCTAAACCAAAATAACAAATTTGGTACAGGACCTCCCAATGAACATTTCTGCCAAGTTTGGTCCAAATCTGTTCAGTAGTTTCAAAGAAGAAGATGAAAGTATGAAAAGTTTACAGACGCGGACGACGACGACGGACGCAAAGTGATGACAAAAGCTCACATGACCCTTTGGGTCAGGTGAGCTAAAAAAGGATGCCATCGGAAGAACTGTCAACAATCGATAACTTGAACACAAGGTAAACCTTCCTGTTTTAAAAGGATATTATTATTTTTTATTAGTTCATAGCATAATATCTTCTTCTTTCAATTTCCGCACTCTGTCATCTTATTGACGATTATGTGCCGTGCATGTGTGGTGTAAAAAAATGTTTATAATGATCAAATAAAGGTGATAACTATATACAGTCATGCAGTGTGGTTAAAACTATGTACAGTTGACTGGTGATTAGATGTGTTGTTGGAGAACAGATAGTGGCATCTGTTCTTTGAAACTGTCAAGTGGGACATTGTACAACAGCAGCTGGGAGCAGGTTCCACTGCGCAATGGTTTTCGGATAGAAGGAATATTTATATGAGTCTAAGCTTGTATGGATATGTCTATATGAGTGGCTGTGTGTGTATTGTCGTGTTCTACTGTCAGATGGTACTAGTAGGTTGGTTGGATATATAGCAACTAGATGATGTATGATTTTGTAGAAGAATATGAGGTGTGTTCTTGTTCTTCTCAGTTGTAATTGTGGCCATTTGAGTTCTGTAAACATGTTCGTGACAGAGCTGGTGTTATGGAATCTATTGCAGGTGTATCTGGCCACTCTGTGTTGGACCATGTCGAGTTTACTGATGTTAGATTTGGTATGTGGGTCCCAGACACAGCTACTGTATTCTAATTTTGGTCGTATCAAAGATGTATGCTTTCTCTTTCACTGACTTTGAATTTACTTTTAATAAAGTTAAGATGTTTGCTTGCTGATGAACTGATGTTGTCTATGTGTTTATTCCATTTCAGATCTGACTGGATTGTGACGCCTAGATATTTTGTTGAAGATTCAGTTTGGAGAGTACTGTATGTTGATCATGGAGTACGTACACTATTTGTGATGCATAGGGTTTTTCTTAGTTGTTATGTGCATGACTGAGCATTTGTCTGGATGGAATTGCTTAAGCCAATCATTTTCCCATGCTGTTGCTGCGTCAAGATCTTCTTGTAGTTTGTGTGTGTCACTTTCATCTTTTTGTAGATTATGCTGTCATCTGCAAATAGTCTTAATATGTTTGTATAAATACAGATTCATTCAAACGATAGGCAGTGATTAGGATTAAAATTTTAATAATGGGACATTTTCTATTGAAGTTCAGAATTTCAATGGGCTATTCTTTAACATTCTTTGTAAATATTCCTGATTTCAATGGGACATTGTCAGATGGAATGTGATAAAAGGTGCATGGCCCCCTTTAATCCTAATCACTGGATAGGTATCGGATATATACAAGATGTGTTTCCGTAAGACCATCGGAACGAGCTAAACCCAGTATATAATAAAACAGGGACTGTATTATTCAATTTATAATATTGGCAGTCACTACAAAAAATATGGCGTTTAAGGTCTATAAAGTGAAAATCCAGAAATAATGGGCAATCTGGAAAATGTATGTGATAAGCATGATTCGATATAAAAATCAACTCGCCATATATATTCGCAGGAGAAAAAAAAAACAAATATATTTCTTTCCCGAAAAATTTGAAAAATTGCGCGCGAACAAACGTCAACCAAATCATTGTCAGATTCTGGAAAAACAGTGGGATCGTGGCGACTTCTGACAACACTGTAATAAATCATATTGTGTTTCATATACCTGAATAATATCTTCAAGGTCTTTGGTCACCGGGAACTAGTTGTATTCGTCGAGAATATCGATCGAGCACATCTGTTGACTTTTCAGTTCCCATTCTTGAGGGTGACTGCGCATGTCAGGTTATATTTTACCCGCTACCGGATGTTTCATCCAATAACAAAAACGGACCATAACCAAAACGGACCATTACCAAAACGGACCTCTTTAATAAGTATGATAATTTAATAACATATTATTTTTAAACAAAAAGGATAAGACTGGCGAATTTTGTATAATGTGTTGAAGTTGGGAATACAATGCCTATTTTAAATTATTATATCTTTTGTAATAAAAAAAATTGCTTATAGCAATGGTTATTGGAATAAATAAATCATGAGAGAGTAGTAAAATATTATAGTAATTATAGAAAATGATTCATTTCACTTTTTAAAATTTATATAGTTTTAAATAAAACTACATTTGTCTGTAAAGTGTTCGTTAAATAATTAATGTTTAGGCAAAAACAATAAGAATTATAATTGTGAAAAAGAAATTAACGTTTATTGATATATATTTTCTTTGACCCATATATTTTATAGTCTTAGAAATTTTCAAAACAGAATTTTCAACAAAACATTAATTGTCCGTACAGTTTCGTTTTTTGTTTGTTTCTTTGTGTATACTGATTAATAAAAATAGTTATGAATCCATAAATCATAGGGTGTGCCGGGGGTAGAATAGGCACCAGGTTTCTCCGTCCTAGAGGCACTAGTCCTCTAAAAGGGGTCAACCTCGCGGGAACCCCGGGGTATAGAAATGGGACCGAGAGCTTCTTCGGCTTGAAGGGGCGTCCGTAGGTTGTGCGGGATGTATAAATTGACAACCAACCCGTCCTTCGGATGAGACGTAAATAAAACCGAGGTCCCGTGTTGAGAGATTGCCACCCTCTTCGCACGTTAAAGAACCCAGTGTAACAGCTCATTATGAGCATTATGCTCATGATGAGTGGTCCATAGGAGACCTGTTGCACTGACAAAATTATCCGTCCCTACCCATCACATTTCCTTGTTTCGAGTCTCGTGGCGTTTAAATTATTCTCGTCCTGAATATAGCTGAAAAATTGCTCGCTGGACGTTAAACATCACTCAATCAATCAATCAATCAATCAATCAATCAATCATAAATCATATTTTAAAGTTGAATCAGGATTGGAAGCCTGAAAAATTGCCTGAATTGATTAACAAAATTCACAAGGAAATAGTTTTGCAAGAAAGTCTGATAAATGGTGCATTGTATGGTCATGGTGACTATGAGCTTAACCCGTCAGTAAGCCATTTACAATGCACTAAAATAATTTGGCAAAGTAAAAACCAGAAAGAAAAAGATACTCTGTTACAAAGATTCTTGACTCATGGCTTAAAAAAGCAAAACGTTGCTACCAAATCGGTTATCTCAACGGATGGAACCCTTACCATCCCACAGACAAACAATTGTGCACGTAAACCGGGACAAAGAAAACGTGTGAGAAATGCAAAAACATTTTCCTCCAAAAAGTCAAAGTTAAATGACTGTTGAATATTGCTGAAACTTGTAAAGTTTTGGGCCTACCATAGCTTGGTATATCTGACTTGAATATTGAAAATGTATCAGATACTGTACAGTACATGTATATAGTTAATGGATCTCTATTTTTAAATGTTTCTGTGTTCCAAATAAAATAAAATAAAAATACATCCTGCTCAAAAGCCTACTTCCACCTCCTCGTTAGTGAGCAGGGGGCAACAGGTCATACCTGGCAAACGGAAGAGGTGGTGGTAAATAGATGTGTTGTATGTCAAATTAATGTGTTTTGTAAGATCACATGTTGCAAACCAGATAAATATGACAGGTTTTTTTTCTCTCTCTCTCTCTTAGTGATGTTTGTCTTCAGAGATTTCCAAAATAACAGTTATGTTGTTGACACTTCGCGTTTGGTTTTGTTTATAAATTGTAACTCAATAGTTTGGGTTTTTTTCGTTGAGATTTCCTGATCCTAATATTTTTTCAAAATGCTATAAGTTATTATAAACGGTCTTCTGTTTTTCTACCTTTTGTTTCTGTTTCTAGCATCAACAAGACATACATTTTTTATGTTATACCTGATCTTTAATTACCATACAAAAATAATTCCTTATGAGAAATGAGAGAATTGTTGACAATACGTTTTACACTTTGCCACCTGGCTTACGAGCATAACACAAATCAGAGTAAAATATTAGCTTGTTCATCTCGATTGCGGGAATAGATCTCCAGTCGGGTCAAGCCAAAGATAAATATAGTGGTATTTACTAATTCCGCACCATTCACACATAATCAAAGAGAATGGACAAAAACAGAGTTGCATGATTTGGTTGACTCCGCTATTGAGAAATTGAAAACTATAGGGAGAGATCAGGAGTTTGTAAATTTCTTGTCATTAGTCAAAGATGAAAAATTTCCTCTTGACAATTTGTCATTCCTGTTATTTTTAGAAACTTGCCGCTTCTACTCAAAGCAGCACACTTCTGAGATGGAGATATTTTGAAGAAACAAAACGCTTCTGGAAAACCGGATATAGGTTATTTCATGCGAAATTTCTATATTATATGAGTGGACCAAGAAATGTAGGTCAAGTCATGGATTCAATCACCATAGGATCCTTGTCTCCTGGACATGCGCTCATTAATTTTGCAGTTCCTAGCATTCAAACGTTGTCAACTTTTAACATAGGCGACTTTGACATTCTCACTCAAATATCCCCGGGAGTTATTGACCCTATCCTTGATTCGATTGGGAAATCTGATGGAGACGCATTCATATTATGCGCTAACGGTTAAAAAGTGACGGATGAAGTTGATGTGAAGGGTGGTGATGTCATCTTTACTTTTAATTTTAAAACTATAACTCATTGCAACATAGTGAATTTAATTTCTCTCTATTTTTTATTACCTATTTTACCTAATGTGTTTATTTGAACATTTATACACTCACGGCGAGGTGTACTCGATACATTATGTGATAAAGTTTGTCAGTGACTTGCGACATGTCTGTGGTTTTCTATCTGGGTACTCTGGTTTCGTCCACCAATAAAACTGACAGCCACGATATAACTGAAATATTGTTGAAAGCGCCGCTAAGCACCAAAACCATAAATTGTTTATTTGAACATGTATGGGCAAAAGACTGAGACAATGAACTTGTTTTAAATTTATCAAAACAAAAATGTTCAATGATCAGGTTTAAAAATTCGTAAATCGTAAACACTATATATCTATTTCAACAATCTACATCACTAACAAATGTAGGAGGAAACATTAATGTCATATTTAGATAAACCGGAAATGTGGAAACAGTCAGATTTCACAGCATCGAATGTAATTACAGATTAACATATCGGCGACAAAAGAGACAATTCTTTGACTCCGGTACATACAACCGAGGGTGGACATTTGACATCTCCTGATAGAATACCAGAAATGTAGAAATAAAAGTATAAAATAACGTTAAATTACTATAAGAAAAATAATAAGAAAGAGTAAAAGTCAAATGCTAAGACAGTAAAACCTTGTTTTATCACATCAATGATAGGTTAGGATCCCATTAATCAGTTTACACCGCCACATTTGTATGCCTGTCCCAAGCTATGCCATGAATTTCCAATGTCATATGTCGTGGTCTTGTGGTTAGAGGTGATTGTTCGTTTTGTTGCTATTGAAGGGATCGTTCATTGTAAACTTTCTTTTCATAACTGTTGTAGACAGGTATCTGGTGAAAGTTACGAGGGCTCAAATCAACCAATCTACGCAGCACGTTCCCTGGTGGTGAATAGGGAATGCCTTCTAGATTGGTTGTCCGGCTATAAAACGGGAAGCCAGGCCATGGACCATATTGCTTATCGTGTTTGGATTTATTTAGAGAAACGTGAATAATGTGTAAAGGGCAGTCATGAAATTTGCCCGTGATTAGGCTTACAGTGAATCAAGTGTAAATAAAACTTTCCATGCATATATTTTTGTCACAAATCAAAACATAAACTGATGGCACAATATTGTATTGTTACACACAGAATAAAGAGATTACAGAAGGTACATGTATAATGCACAAGACACAAATCATGGTTTGTGTTAAAATGTTGAAAAATGGTATGGTTATGATAAAGCTGCCGTTTCTGTAATTAGAATGGAATATTTATAATATTATTAATTGGAAATCTTCTTCAAAGCAACTCATCAAGTTTTTAAATTTGTTAACACTTCCATCTATGACAAGATCTTTAGTATAATCGCCAGAGCCTTCAAGTCTTGTTACAAATGCAGATCTAATTTTATCAGTTGTTGTTTTCACAGTAACATCGACCTTCTTTGCAGTTTCATTTTCGTTCATAATGGCTATTCCATTGCGAATTCTCAAAACCCAAGAACTTTTATCATCTGCAAAGTAAAACTGAATAACGGCTTCAGTTGTTTCGCATGTACCTACTTCCGGTGTGTACATGGTACTAAAAATCTGGAACAATTGTTTTATTGGCAATGTTTTTATAATCTTCCATTGACTTTTCTTGTGTGTATCTTGGAGATCTGCAATGCCTTGTTCCTCTAAAGCACATGTCATGTAATAGTTCCTGGCTATTGCGTTTATCTGTCTGCTGGCTAATAAGTTTAATGCATCGATTTTCAACAGTTTCGCGTATTTGTTATGCTTGTCCTCTATTAGTACGTACGAAGCTAATTCAAGGGCCCATTGGATATCATTATTGTTCCATGCTTTAACCCCCTCAGAAATGACACGATCAACTCCTCCTGCCAGTGCTATAATACGTGACGCCTTTTCTGGTGTTGATAGCGGAAATAGTTCAACTGGGTCACCGCTAAACCACCCAAGATATAACTGGAAAACCCCTTTCACGGACCATGGAACCGTACCATAGAATTCTCTCAAATAAGGATGTTTCTCTAATTTTTCTGGTAGTTTTACACGTTTTGCTACTTCGTCGGGTGTCAGTCCTTTGTTTATAAACCTTAGCGCCTGGTCGTGGACGAACTGTATGCCATCCCTGTAAGGCACCAAGATATTTCGAATATTGTCCTTTCCAATAATTGGACGATTATGACTTGGGACAAGATAATCAGGTTCCATATCAATAATTTTCTGTAATGATGTATACCATTCTACTGGGTCTCTAGCCGGTGCACCACGAATCGTGTAAATGTTCGGAAACGCTAAATATACGTCATCACCACTAAGGAAAGCCCTCCACGACGGAATCCAGAGACCAATGTGATCAGATGTCTCCCCTGGGATATGATGAATGTATAACTCAAGACCTGGCAAGAAAATGAAAATCAATGGTATAAATGACGACGAATAAGACAAATACATTCTTAAGAACATTTTATCAAAGTTGCACAAATCTAACAATTTGTTTTAAGAAATCCATCTAAGTATACATTTGTTATTATATGTTCCTAGAATTAAAAGCATCAACATTTATTTGGCTGTCTCATGTACAGAACGATAGTTCAATCATCGAAGGTATTGTTTTAAAGGAAATTATAATTAAGCAGAAAGAAACGGTCAGATTTGTCCTGGTCATGTTGTTATTTTTTTGTTATTAACTGTTACATTAAGTTATCCTTATATCTACGATAATATTTTACTTGCATATAGCCGATCATTATCACATATTATTAAATGAAAGCTTAAACTTTGTTTGTATGTTTGCTATATTGTGCTTAACGCCACCTTCAACAATATTTCAGTTATATCATGACGGTCAGTTTTATTGGTGAAGGAAACCGGAGAAAACCACCGACCTGTCGCAAGTAACTGACAAACTTTATCACATAAGTGTTTTATCGAATACACCTCGCCATGAACGGGGTTCGAACTCACGACTTAGTGGTGATAGGCATGGATTGCACAGTTAGTTGTAAATCCAACTACCATACGATCACGACCACGACTCCCCCTTTAGACAATGATGGACAAGAATTCTAGTAATATCAACAAAGCAAACAACTACCTCTCACCTCAAATAACATCTTCGCTAGCCAAGGCAGGGGCGGATCCAGGGGGGACGCACCCGGCGCGCATCCCCCTCCCCTTAAAATTAGAAAAAATATGATTTTTTTGCGTAAAATCGTGATTTTTCACACGAAATACCCCAAATATTTTCGCGCCTCCCTTCGCTCGGCGCAATTTTTTTTAAGTGCGCCCCCCTAACTTGAAATCCTGGATCCGCCCCTGCAAGGGTTACGATCCGCTCTACTCATCGGATCGTAACTCTTGGATAGCGAAGATGCTCAAATAATGGAATACACAAAGACAAATGCACATGGAAATGAAGATCATCGTTAAGGATAAGGGAGTGTTAAACCGGATAATGCGATCCCCTATTTACGCACAATGCGATTAAAATGTATCACATGCAAATGAGCCGCCACTGTATCACAATTTTTACACTTACTTATGGAATCATAACGTTCGAAAATTCGACTTACACCAGTGGTGAGATGTCAGTGACTGGATGTATTTAATGCAGCCAAATGCCACCTCCTTAAGATTACACGGAAGACCAAGTTTTTAGACACAGAGTATAAAATTGACAATCACACCCTCCTACGAGTACAACACCATCCGTACCTAGGAGTAGAATTGACATCAGACGTAACATGGAATCACCAAAATTGGACTTATAACCGGGAAAGCTCAGAAGATCCTCAACCTGCTTCGAAGACACCTTTATGGTTGTAACCCAGATGTTAAGAAGAGAGCATTCACTTCGTTAGTACTACCACATCTCGAATACACTTCAACAGTATGGGACCAATACCATAAACAAGACATTCAAGCTCTTGAAAAAGTCCAGCGAAAAGAGGCACGCTCTGTAACAGGAAAATATTCATACCAAGACAGCATAACATCTACGCTCAACGACTTGAACTGACAGCCCCTTCAGATTAGAAGAAAGAACAAGAGACTCATCGCCTTCCGTAAGGTAGTAAACCAAAATTCGCCAGTTGAAATCCCGTACTATGTCACCCAGTCAACATACAGTGGTACAAGATCACACTCCAAAGCTTTCATTGAAATCAGAGCCAACTACGAACAGTACAAAAACAGCTTCCTGCCTAGGATGATCAAAGACTGGAATGCTCTGCCAACTCACCTAGTGCATGTCACCTCTGTAGACGAATTTGGTTCTCGTTTACAGAGTTTGACAACCTAGACACACACAGTGATTCCTGTTTTTACTGTTTTAACTGTATATACGCACATGTTGTTGATGTCACTTGCCTGTGATGCGATAGCCCTAGGCAGTAATCAAGTAGAAGTAGATGCAAATTGATGTTATCAAGTTGCCAGTGATTGCTGTTTTTTTTCTGGGTAACTCCATTCATGTACCAATAAAGCCAACCATCACGAAATATAATGTAAAAAGTATCAATAAACATGTGGATTTTGTATCATCATAAACTAACCTGCAATTCTAGCGAATGTTTCCACTTCCGTTGTCATCTTAGTGGGTGGTAGAAATCCATGAGAGTCATACCTCAGGAACAAACCTAGTCCAGAATTAACTTGATCAGTTCTAGGTATTGCTACACCAAACTGACGAGCTGATCTCCTAACCTTGGCTCCATATGACGTGGTAAAGAAGCTTCCGACTTCGTCTGGCAGCTTGTAATGTGACCAAATCTCCGGTTTTTCTGCACCTTGTTCAAGAAACCCCTTCAATTGGAAATAAAACTTTCTTAAGTATTATAACTTTAGTCATACATTAGTTTATAATTATTGTATAATTTGCTCATATGGACAAAAATTGCCAGACACAAGTTTTACTAACTTATGAAGTCTTCTCTTTTGAATAACATACTTTTATACACGAAGAATTCTATAGCAAAAATTACTTATTATTTAAAGTTGGCAAACAAACAAGGACAAGCCGGGTAGAAAACTACTGATAGTAAATCCTTTTCATGGACATAAATTGGTGGAGAAAGTGACCAATCAGTATTATTTAAGCTCCAATAATAACTGAAGATAAATGCATGTATCGCCATTGAAGATCTCCAGGACTCCGTTGTTAAACTTGTAATTAAACTAATCATATTGTTAGCCCTAATTACATTTTTAATTCCTAATCACATAATTAGCTAATGCAATGATTAAATATGATTAGTTAATACAATGATTAAAAACAGGTCAGCAACAGAATTTAATCATCAGTGCATTAGCTAATTATGTGATTATGAACTAAAAATGTTATTAGGGCTAATTTCATATGATTGGTTTAATCACAAGTTCAACAACTGATCCCTGGTGACTATAAAATGTTTAACAACAAATTTTCATCTTTACCTGCAATGTTCAGATGTTTTTTATGCAGTTAAACATGCTAAAATTGATGTTTACTACATAAGGGTTTAACACTGTAATGGTCATCTGTAAAATAAGATAATTTTTGCCACTCAGAAACTTCAAAAGATAACATACCTGAGCTCCTCCCATATGGTCAGTGTGATGGTGTGTGTACACTATGGCCTTTATTGGTTTGTCTGTAATTTTACGGAATTCTTTGAGAATTTCTTTGGCTGCTGTTACACTCTCTGTGACGTCGACAATAATGAGACCATCTGGGGCTATCACCATGATTGAATTTCCAAGAGCATATCCAATAGCAACATAAATGTTGTCCATTGCCTGCAAATTTGTCAACCAAATATTCAGAAACGTTGGAAGTTTGAACATCATATACAAAGTTATAATGTAATTACATTTTGTATTAACAAAAGTACGGTTCTCCTCCTCCTCCCTCAGACATAGGTGACCATAGCTGATTTTGGCTATCCTGTTTGGGCTCTTTGGTTTTATTGCTCCTAAATGCTTTTAGATCACTAGAGTTTTGGCTATCCAATAATTCGATATTAAGCATACCTGATGAAGCTTATTCCAGAAAGGTGTCGTGTGCACTAAAATTTATATATACATTTTTATTGGTTCGAATGTATATTAGACTAAAACAAAAGTAGTATTGTTTGTATGATATAACATATTGTGTCTGCTACAAACACACATAAGAGCAGCAATCAAAACAAATACACCAGCATAGCGAATAATGAAATGAAAGGATGCTCTTTAAATTAGAATGTGTGCCACAATTCAAATGTCAAATAAAATAACTACTTAATTAAGAAGAGTTTGAAGATACCAAAGGAGTAATCAGAATCCGATATCTCAGAACAGACAAAACAATGGCCAAAAGAAAAAGTACAAAAGGACAAACAACAATCTACAAAACATACGCATAAAACTAAAGATCGAGTAACACGAACCCCACTGAAAATCCGGGGGCGAACTCAGATCCTCCGGAAGGGTAGGCAGTTCCTGCTCTCCTAGTGGCACCCGTTGTGTTAATCTAGCTACAAACCCGGTAATAAGTCGTGAATGAGGATAGGACCGGAAAGTGTTTACGACAAGTAGAACATATCCGTGGCCATTTGTGACACAGATATTCCATAACAGTCAACCAAGTCATGGTGGCGACCGTACAATTTTCGAAGTGATGACTTCAACTTTACTAATAGGAACCCCTCGTTCAGTAGCTTCCTTATTAGCAGTAACCCTCGAACGTGTTTTTGAGGACTACGTGTATCTGTCAAATTATTCTAGAAATTGTATGGATTGGTTGACCTGTGCGGAAGACCAGTTTCAACAGCTTGCATACAATTATCTTTCAGACGAAATAATGTGAATATGTTTCTTCAGTTGGACGAGAGACAACCCTCCCGGTACACCTGGCATCGCATTCTCTATCCAGAGTTGTCGTTCCTGCTACGCTACACAACATCTCTGTCAACGCTCATTTTACAAGATTCTTGTAAAATGTAGAAATAGTAAAAAAAATCTACTTAAAATTGTTTTAATTATTGAAAATATCAATAAAGATGAAAATAAATCACTCATTTCAAATCAATTCTCTCTTAAAAAATGATTTTCTCCCCACTTCTTGGAAAAATATTTTGCGGAGGTAAAAATTAAAAAGTTAAAAATGAGTGATTTATTTTCATCTTTATTGATATTTACAATAATTAAAACAATTTTAAGTAGATTTTTTTTACTGTTTCTAAATTTTACAAAAATCTTGTAAAATGGGCGTTGACAGAGATGTTGTGTAGCGTAGCAGGAACGACAACTCTGGATAGAGAATGCTGGCATCGTTGATTGGTTTTGTGGATGTTCGTCTATTCTCAGCTTTTGTTTCTTTCATTTGTTTTACGTTTATGTTGTACAAATGCTGTCTTGCATTCAAATTGTACTTTATTAGAGGATTTATTCTGAACGACAGTAGGACACCGCGCTCTCGTCCAAACAGATTTCAACATTATTGACATTAAATATTTTCGTTTCTCAGTAAGGCAGACACTTCTCGTGAATATTGGTTCTTCATGGAAACGAATCCCATTCATAAAGTTAGATTCTTTACCTTGACAATTTCTTTTCGACTGAAATGTTCAGAATGTCGGACAAATTCTTCATTTAATTTAAGTTCTCGCCCAACCCTTTCAGCCATTGTTGGTCCGGTCTGTGATAGCCATAGCTGATGACCAAAGTAAGCACTAACAGCCAGTGCTACAGCCGTAAAGGCAACGTACACAGACATCTTCTCTACAACAAAACAAACAAATGTTAATTATAACGTGTAGTTAGTGAGTGCCTATCACCACTAAAGTTGTGAGTTCGAACCCCGTTTATTACGAGGTATACTCGATACAACATTATATGATAAAGTTTGTCAGTGACTTGCGACAGGTCAGTAGTTTTGTCAGTGTATACCGTTTTCCTCCACCCATCATACTAACCACCACGATATAACTGAAATATTGTTGAAAGTGGCGTTAAACACCATAAACCTATATATCATTGCCAGCACAAGTAATGTTTCCATGATGATGTCTGTTTTATATTTGACCAATACCGGGTATGCTGAGTTGGATTAAGTAGGAGGTCACGGAAACAACATTTAACGTGTACATCATCCAGTAGACATAACCCTCTACAAGGACATATTATCGAGATTCCGAGCATAATTACTGTCCCGTAACTCTTAATTCCTTTTACCGTAGACTGTGTACGACCAAAAAACAAAAAAGAACAAAAAAAGACCGCTAAGATCTATGTTTTCGCAGCTTTTTTACATCCTCTTTTCCTGAACTAAACTCTCGGAGAAGTGAGGGGTGACTTTCTAGACTAAGAACGAGTCAACATGCAGAATAGGTAGCGATTTTTTAACGAATGATATGAAAATCCTTATATCATTTAAATTTATACAAGTAAATAATTCATAGCATCAGTTTTTCATCGGCAACTCGTTTGTTAGACGGCTTATCTGCCAGGCTGGTGTGCACGAAGCTATAATTGCGTTTAAATAACATTTAGAATACGCCTGTATTTCACAGAAAAATATACTAAGTTTGTATTTCTAGGAAAAAATATGAATATGTGTATACATATTTCTACAATTATAATACATTAGGGGGTTGTTGAGGTCCCAATTTCACACCCCTACCAATAAAATACGGATGAACCCCCTCCACAGCTCGAAGATCGCTATATATGTACTACATTTTTTCCTCTACATTTTTTGCTTGAAAACATAATGTTCTCGTCATGTACAAAAATAGTCTATAGCTGAAATACTGTTCACATGATGTTAAACGACAATCATCCATTTTCAAGTAACGATACATGAACAATGATATAATAATGACCTATGCATTGTTATTTTCAATTAAGAAATTATCAGTTTAGGTAATGTTAAATCTTAAGGTGATTAATGTATACTTGTGAAAGTAAAGGTAAACAAAAATAGTTCATTGTACCTTGAATTCTCGAGTCTAAAAAAATATCGCCTTGAACCTTACGTTAACCACAGGCACTGAACATTATACTGAAAAAGTTACATAATCAATGGTAAAAATGTTAATGTTACTAAAAGATACTATTTTCTTACTAATGATTTTGCTTATATTGATTTCGTGTCCAGTTCCTGCGTGTACACATGATAACCTTGACCCGTTACATCAATGAAATAAATAATATTATACCGGTATAAAATGCATACATGTATATAGTGCATTTTTTGCATGATATACAAATGTATCTCAGTTCATGAAAAAAGAAATTCCAAAACCTGTTTAAATTATTAAAATACTTACATAAATGTACTCGCAATTACAGCAGTGAAATATATCAGCAAGCGAACAATTGTATTGTTGGATGTTACAGGTGAATGCGTTTCATGGTCAGCAGGAGTGTCTTAAATCAGTGGCAATCCCGGTCACATTTTCTGTTTTCTCATTAAAACAGATTTTTACATCATAACCATTCTAATTTCTTTTCTTTTTGGGGGCATAAGATGAAATTGCTGCTGGTCAGCCTTTCAAAATTGCGGGTAATTTGTATGCGCTTTCTAACCATCTATCCAGGAAATGATATAATTCCAAATTGAATACATTTTATTACAATTCCCTTATCTATTCAAGGATTACGCGAAACCGCGTCGATGGCGTAATGGTTAGTCTGATCGCCAAGCGCGATTGCGTGTTAAATCCCCGAATGAGACAGTATCAACCCTTGCTCCTTAATGCTACCAAGGATGTGCATGGTAGATCTACTATACAAATCCTTGATGCTACGTGCATAGTGGAAAAACGGCAAAATGGAAATATTGTAGTCTGTGGTTTGTCCTGACCGGTGACGGAAACAAACAATCTAACGCATCCGAGGCGAATACGGTAAGATATTTTACAACACATAGGCGGTATAAAAGAATGAAAGTTAAAAATATTAATTCAGAGATATATGTTTTCTCCCGTATGCTTAGCGGGGGCACGGGTGGCTCAATGAGTTAGGTCGTTGGATCTAACAACTCATACAAGCCTATCACCAATACGGCGTGGGTTCGCGGCGATCGGTTTTGTAAATTGCAAAAAAGGGTGCACTCGACTCGCAGCCGCAAGTGATAAAGTTTACCAGTTGCTTGCCCATGGTCGGTGGTTCTCTCCAGCTTCCTCCACCACTAAAACTGGTCGGCATGATATAGCTGAAATATTGTTGAAAGTGGCGTTAAAACACCAAAAATCAAATCAAATCCAATCCTATGCTTAGCGCGTTTAACCAGGTGGTTAAATTTCTGCACCAGAATTCCGGCCAATTTCCTTTCATTAATGACCGAAATAAACAACTTAAAAATATATTCTACTACCAGTTATCATTCTGTGTCAATTTGAGTAGAATCTGTCTAGGAATGACTGTCATTCAACATCTGTCAAAAGTTTTGTTAAGGGTTGGGCCAAGGATTTGTATATAAAAATGACTAATTTAGCCCCGCCACTTTTGTTTATTGAAGTGCCTGTACTAAGTCAGGAAAATGAGTAGTCGTGTATTTATTTGTAAGGGGTAACGATTTCCCTTCTTTAAAAACGATTTTTATATTGGATTTTGAAACTGTTCCGACAGTGTGATATTTTTTGTTTTTCATTTTATTGCCCTGTATCAACTGATATTTACTCCGTGTCATTGAGTCGCCATGATATAGCTCAAATATTGCTGAAAGTGGCGTTAAACCCCAAAATACAAATTTGTGTCATTGAATATTCTGTAAGAAAAGTTTGAAGATACCAAAGGTGTAATCAGAAGCCATAAATCATAGGACAGACAATACAATGACCAAAAAACAAAGACAAAGATCTACAAAACACTACACTGAAAACTAAAGATTGAACAACACGAACCGCACTAAAAACAGGAGGTGAACTCATGTGCTCCGGAAGGGTTAGCAGTTCATGCACCACTAGTGATACCCGTAGTGTTATTGTTACACGACACGAACATCATCTGACATGAAATACGTGTTGGACATCAGTATACGTAAATAAATACAAATAACATTATAGTATACTGCCGATGGGCCGATTTGGGCCGATTTGTGTTGTCTTTAACTGCTACTGGGCCGATCAGGCCGATTTGTGTTGTCTTTAACTGCCACTGGGCCGATTAGACCGATATGCTTGGTCTTTAACTGCCATTAGGCCGATCAGGCCGATTGTGTCACCAATTAGAGTTTTGATAATTAAAACGTAATTTTTTTTATTGTTCGTTTTTTTTCTGCCTCCATACCTCGAATGACGTAATTACATATAACGTCATATAAATTATGACGTAATTCTATGTTGACGTCATAGATAAGCTCTGCGTTTGTGATGGCTTCCTTTTGGGTGCGAGCTTTGCCTCCCGATCTCGATAGAAATATTGTTTTTAACGGTAACCCTGCTGGAGTTAGAAATATGCCAAATGAAAATTCCAGTCCGATTACCTACTTTTTAATGCTGTTCACAGTTGGGCTTATGAAAGAGATTGTTAGAAGAACAAACATGTATTTCGTTTTGCTAACAGAAAATGCTACACTAACTACTAAAAAAAGGTAGTTGTGTATGGTGTACTACTTTCTATTTATCAACACATCGACCTCAAATTCTACTGATTATTTAACCCACCATTTACGTTGAAATATCTGTACCAAGTCAGGACCATTACGGTAGTTGCTTAATTTTTTGTTGTTGATTCTCGGTTTTGTCGGTTTTACGGACTTGTTAACTTTCTTTTCATAACTGTTGTAGACAAGTATCTGGTGAAAGTTACAAGGCCTCAAATCAACCAATCTACGCAGCACGTTCCCTGGTGGTAAATAGGAAATGCCTTCTCGATTGGCTGCCTGGCTATAAAACGGGAATCCAGGTCGTGGACCATATTGCTTATCGTGTTTGGATTTATTTGGGGAAACGTGAATAATGTGTAAAGGGGAGTCATGAAATTTGTCTGTGATTAGGCTTACAGTGAATCAAGTGTAAATAAAACTTTTCATATATTTTTGTCACAAATCAAAACATAAACTATTGTATTGCTACACACAGAATAAAGAGATTACAGAAGGTACATGTATAATGTACAAGACACAAATCATGGTGTGTGTTAAAATGTTGAAAAATGGTATGGTTATGATAAAGCTGCCGTTTCTGTAATTAGAATGGAATGTTTATAATATTATTAATTGGAAATCTTCTTCAAAGCAACTCATCAAGTTTTTAAATTTGTTAACACTTCCGTCTATAACAAGATCTTTAGTATAATCGCCAGAGCCTTCAAGTCTTGTTACAAATGCAGATCTAATTTTATCAGTTGTTGTTTTCACAGTAACATTGACCTTCTTTGCAGTTTCATTTTCGTTCATAATGGCTATTCCATTGCGAATTCTCAAAACCAAGAACTTTTATCATCTGTAGAGTAAAACTGAACAAGGCCTTCATTTGTTTCGCATGTACCTACTTCCGGTGTGTACATGGTACTAAAAATCTGGAACAATTGTTTTATTGGCAATGTTTTTATAATCTTCCATTGACTTTTCTTGTGTGTATCTTGGAGATCTACAATGCCTTGTTCCTCTAAAGCACATGTCATGTAATAGTTCCTGGCTATTGCGTTTATCTGTCTGCTGGCTAATAAGTTTAATGCATCGATTTTCAACAGTTTCGCGTATTTGTTATGCTTGTCCTCTATTAGTACGTACGAAGCTAATTCAAGGGCCCATTGGATATCATTATTGTTCCATGCTTTAACCCCCTCAGAAATTACATGATCAATTCCTCCTGCCAGTGCAATAACACGTGACGCCTTTTCTGGTGTTGATAGCGGAAATAGTTCAACTGGGTCACCGCTAAACCATCCAAGATATAATTGGAAAACTCCTTTCACGGACAATGGAACCGTACCATAGATTTCTCTTAAATAAGGATGTTTCTCTAATTTTTCTGGCAATTTTACACGTTTTGCAACTTCGTCGGGTGTCAGTCCTTTGTTTATAAACCTCAGCGCTTGGTCGTGGACGAATTGTATGCCATCTCTGTAAGGTACTAGAATATTTCGAATATTATCCTTTCCGATAATTGGACGATTATGACTTGGGACAAGGTAATCGGGTTCCATTTCAATAATTTTCTGTACTGATGTATACCAGTCTATTGGGTCTCTAGCCGGTGCACCACGAATGGTGTAAATGTTCGGAAACGCTAAATACACGTCATCACCAATAAGAAAGGTCCTCCATGACGGAATGCAGAGACCAATGTGATCAGATGTCTCTCCAGGGATGTGATGAATGTATAACTCAAGACCTGGCAAGAAAAATGTAAATAAATGGTATGTATAAATAATGATAACGAAAAAGATAAATATATTCTTTAGATCATTTTATCAAAGTTCCATAATGCTGACAATTTTTTAAGAAACCCATTTAAGTATACATTTGTAATTATATGTTCCTTTAATTAATAGTAGCATCAACATTTATTTGGTTGTCTCTTGTACAGAACCTTAGTTCAATAGTTATGAGTATTGTTTTAAAAACAATGATGGGCAAATCACATGCCAATGGACTGCCGCTACTGTATCATACTTTTTACACCTACTTATGGAATCAATGGTTATAATAACGTTCGAACATTAGACTTATACCAGTGGCGAGATGTCAGTGATGCATACAAACTTATGTGATCAAGTTGTCAGTGACTTGATGGTAACTGGATTCATCTACCAATAAAGATAACCGCCACGAAATTAAACATGTGCATTTTGTATCATCGTAAACTAACCTGCAATTATAGCGAATGTTTCCACTTCTGTTGTCATCTTAGTGGGTGGTAGAAATCCATGAGAGTCATACCTTAGGAACAAACCTAGCCCAGAATTAACTTGATCAGTTCTAGGTATTGCTGTACCAAACTGACGAGCTGATCTCCTAACCTTGGCTCCATATGACGTAGTAAAGAAGCTCCCTACTTCGTCTGGCAGTTTGTAATGTGACCAAATCTCCGGGTTTTTTTTTCAAAAAACCCCTTCAATTGGAAATAAAATGTTCCTGAGCATTATAATTTGCCATATATGAGCGCATAACAATTTTATTTGCTCATTGGGACAAAAAGGGTGAGACACAAGTTTAACCAACTTATGAAGTCTTCTCCTTTGAATAACATATCTTTAATACATGAGAAATGATACATATTATTTATTATTTCAAGTTGGCCAAACAAACAAGGAAAAGCCGGGTAGACGACTACTGGTAATAAATCCTTTCCGTTGACATAATTTGACAGAGAAAGTGACAAATCGGCACAATTTAAGCTCCAATAATAACTGTAGATAAATGCATGTATCATCACTGAAGATCTCGGGGTGACGGTGATAAAATGTTGAACAGCAATTTTTCATCTTTACCTGCAATGTTCAGATGTTTATGTGCAGTTTAACATACAAAAACTGATGGGTTCTTTAACACTTTAATGGTTTTTACTTTTCTAATTTATCTTTAAAATAAGATAATTTTGCAACTCAGAAACTACAAAATATAATTGACCTGAGCTCCTCCCATGTGATCTGTATGGTGGTGTGTGTACACAATGGCCTTTATTGGTTCATCTGTAATTTTACGGAATTCTTTGAGAATTTCTTTGGCTGCTGTTACACTCTCTGTGACATCGACAATAATGAGACCATCTGATCTGGGGCTATCACCATGATTGAATTTCCAAGAGCATATCCAATAGCAACATAAATGTTGTCCATTGCCTGCAAATTTGTCAACAGAATATTCAGAGATCTTGGAAGTCAAACATCCTATACAAATCACTATCGCGAAAGTTATAATTATCAACATTAAGATTCTCCTCCCTCAGGCATGGGTGACCTTATCAATTTTTGGTTATTTTGTTTTATTTGGTTTGTTGCTCCCAAACACTTTCAAATTATTTGTCTTTCCAATATTTCGATTGAGCATACCTGATGAAGGTTATTCCAGAAACGTGTTGTGGCACTAAATTAGATATCTACCTTTTTATTGGTTCAAATGTATATTAGACCAAAACAAAAGTAGCATTGTTTGTATGATATAACATATTGTGTCTGCTACAAACATACATAGAGCAGCTATCAAAACAAATACACCAGCATCAGGGGCGGATCGAGGATATCAAATTAGGGGGCGGACTTGAAATAATTGCGTCGAGGGGAGCGAGGCGCGAAAATTGTTGGGGTATTTCGTGTGAAAAATCACGATTTTACGCCAAAAAATTATATTTTTTCCAATTTTAGGGGTGGGGGCGTGCGCCGGGTGCGCCCCCTGGATCCGCCCCTGAGCATGGTAAATAATGAAATGAAAAGATGTTATAATTAGCACGTGTGCCACAATTCAATGTCAAATAAAATACCTACTTAAAGGGATATTGTCTACCACCGCCATGATATAACTGAAATATTGTTGAAAGTGGCGTTAAACACCATAAAAGCAAGAAGAAAGTATTGTCTACCAGCTGCGTAATTTTTTCATACCCAAAATTATTGTCGATTTCCGTACTGACCTTCATAAAATGAAGATTAAAAACCGAATTATTGACGAATACGCTCCGAAACGTTGTTTTTTCGATTAAAAAAACTGACCATCGTTACCGGAAACTAATTACTTATGCACTGACCTGGGCGAGGCCAACTCTATTTATTTATCTATTTTTATGGCAGTAGCCCGGATGCAGCATGGATATTCAGGTAAGTTTCTATAAAAGTTGAGGGAACAAGCTATTTGCGAACCGATATTGTATCTAAAAGACGTAGGGATAAATAATTTCTGTATCAGGAATAGATTTGAAAGAATGAAAACTACATGCCTTAACAGATTCAGTCGATATTTCCACGATAACCATTGAAAACATGCCAGGAGGCACCCCATGGGGCCAAATTGTTAAAGCAACTACTAGAGTTATTTTCGATCGGACTTTTTAGCCGGCCTTAAAAATAACTAAATTAGTTTTTTCCTCGTATAAGTTGTGAAGTTGTTCCCCGAAATTTTGATACACATGTTGAATTAATTTATTTTAGCCAGTTTTACCGACAATATGAAAACAGAGACATAGAAAACCGTGAAATACATGTCTGATGAAAACGAAAGACGTAGCCAGTGTTGATTGACTGGAATGTTTTAGAGAAATTTGGGCTGGATTAGAAACGAAAGAGACCTTCTAACACTCCACAAGACAGTTGCTGGAAAATATTAATGGCAAATTATATGGTACTGACTATTGACTTTGAAGGGGGCTGTGGGTTTTTTTTAGACATAATTTTTTTTAAACGATCGAAAATCGTTTAATGCTAGCACTAGTGCAAACCGGAAGACACTGCTTTACACAACATGTGTCGCAACCTTCCGCCCAGACAAAACTATAGTCCATATAGAGTCAATTGTAAGAGGGCGAGTAACTTAAATATCAGAAAGAGCATGCATACAACATTCATATATTATAAATCCCCCTCAATATCGGGTACTTGTATGCACGTTTGCTCATCTATCAGTATTTCTTTGTTGCAACGCGGATTTTGCGGATGGATAATTCAATATCTAGAAATTGATATTTTGTTTGCAGCCCACGCCCTTGTCCGAGTGACGCCTGCCCTTTGTGACTAACGTGGATGTCTTTTTCGTAAACACAAGTGCCCTTTTTATATGTGTTTTCATTTTTTGTCGCTTATATGTCGCCAGTTTGGTTCACGTTTCGAACAACTGTTTCATGTTTACATTGTAGCGCCCCCTATCTAATTTGAATATGTCAAAGTTCAATTTAGAACATTAACTAATGTAACGTATATCGATCGATTTTCTGATTAGATTTCACGGTAATTATAAAAATTCAAACTTTGAAATTAATATCATTCACAATGCCTTCCCGGAAAAGACGTTTGAAAGAAAGTGGCAAAGGAAAACAAAAGTTTGACATCGTATTTTTCAACTTCGTAAGTCGATATAAAAAATGAGTTATTTCCCTTTATTATACATTTTTACTTGAAACAAACCAAAATTAACAAAATCTAATATGCCATTTACATTATTTTATTATCAAAACACAATAAAACCATTTAAGTTTAATCTGAAATAAAACCTGTCTACTTAAACTGAAACAAAGACAATATTTAGCAACAACCAGTTTTATACATTACCTGTAGTAATAACAGACATGCGTAAATAGACATCCATTACAAAACAGATATTTTGAAAAACTTTACAACATTGGTATAAAAAAAAAATTAAGATCAACTATATCAAATTTTGTTCTGCTTTGGATTGAAGTTCATAATTTACTAGGCAACAATCTTTATTTTTTGAAGTAAATGAACTACAGATTAACCCATTAAATAGAAAATTAACTGATTCAGACCCCGCTGACACTCCTAGAAAAAGACATAGTGGTCACAAAGTGGGCTTTTATAACAATTGGAAGTTAAATCGACCATGGCTTGAGTGTGTTGAAAATAGTATGAAGTGTTTCTTGTGTACCAGACACAATATGAAAAAGGTATGGGCTACAACAGGATGTGTGTCACATAGACTAGATAAAATTAAAGAGCACGAATCAAGTACTGACCATATTAACTCGGTAGCTATAGAAGCTCTGCGCATTAAAGTGCCCCTTTTCAGCCAACGTTTACGCATAAAAGTGCCCTTTTCAGAAGTAGAACCCTACCCTTTTGAAATCCTAGCTAGAACACTGGTTTACTATGTAAGAGATTTGATTTTCGTACAACAAAAAATGCGTATGGATATTTCAGCAAGTGTACAAAAATTGTACCTTTCTACTTTTGTCCTGTTCCGAAATGTGTGTTTTCTGTTTTTAATTTTAGAATAAATTTTAAAACATATAGTCTATTTATATCCTATGCTGCTGGAGTTACAATTCAACTGGTTTGTCAGTGTCGTTAGTTCTCGACCATCGTAGTTTTGTTCAGGATTGGGAACCAGTGCTTTAGACAACACATGTTCTAATGTTTGACGTACTATCTAATGAAAAGTCTGGAAAATCCGAAAGAGGTTTTGACCTGTTAACCTTGACTCACTGCTAACCTATTTATGTCAACAATACATTCTTTTAAAGTATGTTCCACCTAAAAATAAGCATAAAGTGAAAGTATCGATGTAGGGCAACCGGCAAACAAACTTGGACACAAATAATGAAAAAAACACCTGTATAATACTCCAGTAGGTGTCCGTAAATGGATGAGGGAATCCCGGGAACTGAATGTTGATGCTGGCTTCAAAACAAAAAAGATAAAGATGGAAAGGACACGGATGTTGTCTTCGGAAGGCTATATATATATACAATGTATATCATTGGATAAAAGTTCATCGTCAGATCTATTAATAAGTGCTGTAAATTTTTTCAAGAGTCACATTCCCCTTCCGCGAAAAAGACCCCATATAGAAAAATATTTCCCTTTTCCAAGGTATACAATTAAACCCACAAATGCACTATATTTCACTTTGACTGTCACATTGATTTGCTTGCCCCTTCAAAACAGATGTAGTGTCTGGTAAACAGTTGATGGGAAATAAAATAATAATGTAATAGAATGTAAAACTGGGTTGTTGCATGTTATAGTAGTAGCTCCTACACCAACTGTTCTTTCCATTTTTGGCACTATTCAATAATTATATTAGTAGTTCCCCCTATATGTGAATAACATATTGATGTCTCTGGAGTTTGCTCTCAATTTACTATTTCAAAGTTTGACATCTTTTTCTAGAAGTATACTGATATTTTGCAATTGTGCATAGCATACAAAAAATCTACATGCAAGCATGTTCGATCGTTTAACATCACCTTTGGTGCTTTCATTTCAGACGCGACAAAAATCATATTCTTTTACATTTGTATTTTCCGGCGAAGTGCCGGAATTATTATTTTTTTCTTTAAAAATTTTGTATATGATTATAGAAAAACTCATTATACTGTGTCTGTGAAAATGGCAAGTATATGATTATATTGTGAAAATGGTAAGTCGGAATATTTTTTTTCTCTCCTGTCCACCCAATTTGTTTTATTCAAGATTCAGAATCAAAATAATTTTTTAGTAAAAAAAACATATAAAATTAAAATTGAATAGCTAGAGAGGGGAACTGATAATTTTTTTTGCAAGACCAAAATGCTTCTCCCATAAAAAAAACGAAATAAACTGGTCATCAGAAAGTCCCACGAGAAAATCTTTCCTTCCAAAATCTAAAATAAGACTTTTTTTATTGCTCTAAACTGAATTAGTGCAAACTATTTCACTTATAATGAATTATTTAAAAACAAAATAGAGCTCATTTTTCTAGATAAATGTAAAATAAATTCTGAAAGTCCAAAATTGTGTATATCTACACCCCATGATGTAAATACTTTACCTTATTTTTGTCTTTGTTTATTTAATTTTTTCGATAATTTGAATTATGGAATGATGAATCCACGGGCTGGCCATCTTGCGGGGAGCCCAATATTTTCAGACTTGTGATTATATTGGTCACAGGTCTGTTAACTGGCACCGTCCCTTGGTTCTCCCTGTTTGATGGCCACCCTATAAAATGAACGAATCTTAATATATTTTGAAATCAATATTTTTTATTGTTGGCTTTTTGATACTGTTACTACATTGTATAGTCACAAAACTGGTGTGGCCCATAAGTTCATCCTAATGGCATGGACCCTAGGTGCTTCAAGTAGTCATACTAATTCTTTATTTTAAGATACATTTTATCTCCTCAATTGTTACAGGGATCAATACACACCTAAGACTTGGCTCTAAACTAGTGGTGAAAACATTATTGCTGTTTTTTGTTTATGTTGTAAAACAATTATATTTTAATTTCCTCATGTTGTATATGCCCCCTGTGGGCCCTTGATTGGCGAACCAATAAACTTATGACTTATGTAATCAAAACTACATTTTGCCCAAGAACCACATGTTGTTTATTGTTTCTAAACAGTGCGCATGCTCAAGACGAGTAACATAAGAAGGTAATATGAATAAAATTACATTCTTGTCATCCGAACAATATTTCCGATAACGATAGTTTTGGGTCTTTTTAGTCAAAAAATCGTATCTTTTACAGCATAACTCGGTGTTAGTGCGGAAATCGACAATAATTTTGAGTATGAAAAAATTACGCAGCTGGTAGACAATATCCCTTTAATTAACGTGTCTTTAAGAATTACGTATATCTTTCAAATCATTCAATAAATTATATGAATTGGTTGACCGATACGGACGACTAGTTTCAACAGATTGTATAGAATTATCTTTCAAACGAAATTATGTGAATCTGTTTCTTCAATTACCGTGAAATAATCCCTATGCAACATCTGACACCGTTGATTGGTTTTGTGGAAGTTCTGTCTATTCCAAGCTTTTGTTTCTTCACTTTGTTTTACGTTTGTGGAGCCATCGTGGCCGTGATCGTATGGTAGTTGGATTTACAACTACATGTGCAATCAGTGCCTATCACCACTAAAGTTGTGATTTCGAATACCGTTCATGGCGAGGTGTACGTACTCGATACAACATTAAGCGATAAAGTTTGTCAGCGACTTGCGACAAGCCGGTGGTTTTCTCCGGGTACCCCGGTTTCCTCCACCAATAAAACTGACCGCCACGATATAACTGAAATATTTTTGAAAGTTGCGTTAAGCACTATAAAACCAAACGGTTGTTTCAAATCATGTCAATTCCGACCACGTTCCGTCTTTTTCGTGTCTTGACGTCTGAACAAATTGACAGGCGACTTCCGGTGTTTACGCTATTACTGCGACAACGTAAGCATATCATAGTCGTAGATGCGGTAGATTATAAGTAATTATAATATGGAGACGCCAAGGAAACCGCTGAATAAATACTGGTGTTCGGTACCCCACTATCTGTCTAATATAAGAAATATATACATAAAGGCAGATCGTTTTCCTTTCATGAAGCTGACAGCCGCAAATAAAGAAAGAAAACAACTTTAATTTTAAAGAATTATTTGTCTCTGCGTTGAAGTCTTTGATACAAATAAAATAATTTAATTGATATCTGTCTTTTACAGAAAATGTTAAGATATTTTTAACTTGAGAATCGAACGTTAAAACGGCACATATCGATTGGAGTTTTTGTTGTGTACATTGACACCGGAAGCTCAGGACCAGCAGTTCCATCGAAATCACGTGATCTGGCAGACGAAAATAACAAAATTTTGACGGAATGGAAATGATTCGAAACAACCGAAATTACAGACATCTGTATACTGTAAGCCACCTATGAGCACCCTGTCCTGTACTCGGTAGTTTACATACGTTTTACTTTGAACCAATCTTTCGGTTTGATTGTTTTGTTCGTTATTTCTATTTAATTTTAATTCTGTCCTTATAAAGTTTCTCAGTTACTGCATGCCAGATTTGGTTCCTC
>MJUT01054383.1:88577-103183 GCA_002080005.1 Gigantidas platifrons | reverse complement strand
GTCTCAGGAAAGACAATAAATTGTTGGTTATATATACTATTGTTGGTTATGCTTGCATCTTGCATGATGTGAATTGGATGTACAACCTAACTGCTGGATAGAAAATCATCAGTAAAACACATACAACATCCATGGTACAAAATGAAATCAGCAATTGGGGGTCAATTAGTACCAGACTAATAATAATTTTATTGTCATATAAGCAAACATAAAGCTTGTGACAAAATAACAAACAAATAAACATAGTAATGAAATACATGTACATAGCAAATCAATCCTGGTTTGTTAGTCTGAGGGTCCCCTGTCCTCAGTTCCACTGAACTCTTCAAAAAGGAGCCAAGACTTTTAACCTGTCGAAAATCTGTTGGATTCAGAATGCATTTCATTTTGTCAATTTCAGAATTTGTAGTCAAAATTGGATAAAAAATTATTTCTGATAATAATGAAAAAATATAAATTTTCAAAACCATACAACTAGTCGGACTTTATTTAGCATGTCTAGTGAAAGGGAACAAAAAAGGTTGCTTCTATAATCAACAATTTAAATCCAATCCTAGAAGTTTTGATGGTAATAGTTTATCCTCATGAATGCTGTAACCATATTGAACTCTCACAGGTACTAGGTCTCTTCATGCTGGATCGCTTAGATTCCGAAACTTAAATGGTTTTATATGTCTAGTTCTTCTTGCCCTCGCCTTTGTATCAGAGAAATGGTCCCTGAAAAATTACTGGAAAAAGTGTCATGTGCAAAGTTTGAAAGAATTAAAGCAAAAACATTTCTCATGGAATCACATATAGACATTTGAACACAACATTTTAGGTTCCAAAACTCTATTAATTTTGGAATGTACAATGGACAAGAACAATGATCCAGAATATCATTTATATACACAGTCAAAAGATATAATTGGAATTTGATAGATTGATTGATTGATTGATTTTTGGTGTTTAACGCCACCTTCAACAATATTTCAGTTATATCATGGCGACCAGTTTTAGTGGTGGAGGAAGCCGGAGTACCCGGAGAGAACCACCGACCATAGGTAAGCAACTGGTAAACTTTATCCCTTGCGGTTGCGAGTCGAGTGCACCCTTTTTTGTAATTTACAAAGCCGGGCGCGAACCCACGCCTTATTGGTGATAGGCTTGTATGAGTTGTTAGATCCAGCGACCTAACTCATTGAGCCACCCGGGCCCCCTAATTGGAATTTGAAAATTTTGTCTATTTCAAATATTTTCTAATGAATTCTCATTGTAACAAGATTGAAGTAATAAAACTGGTAGATCATTAAGAATGAGCTGAAGCCTCAGGTCTCCAGGTAATGCAACATTTGTGAATTGTAACATAAATACGCATTTTTCCTTTGATGTTTTTATGCAGTAATCAACTTTAAAATAGTGACCTTTTACAAACCATGGTTTAACATGAAGATCCTGATGTTATTTCATGATTTTGACGCCAATCATGTAATTTCTGTTACAAACCATATATACCATGGATCTTACTCATGAACTTATTTAAACCAACTCATCCTTCGGATTCGTTGGTTTAAATAAGTTAATTCGTAAGATCCATGGTATATTTAATACTTGAATCCATGACCTCACAAGGATATTTATTGGATATTAGCTGGTTTTGAGTTCAAAGCTCAAGTCAGACTTATGTTGCAATCCTGGGACCAGATGAAATAGTTTTATAAAGTTTCAAGCTCAGACTCGTTGATGTACAAATACTTTACACGAATGATTTACATGCAGTCCCATTTTAGACCTACAAAACCATATCATGGAAAGTTAACACAAAACAATGCTAACGTGTAGAAGAGATTAACGATTAAAATTATCACATTCTTTGAAAATCGGAACGGATTAACATGCATAACTAGATTTTATATTCCGTCGTCGTAAAAGAATGACATTAAAACCAAAAACATCTGACTATTTTTGTTATTCCAAAATCATGCAACAATAGTGTAGGCCTAAAAATGTTAGATACGATAACGTAACCCTCATTCCGCTTGTGATCCATTTAGGGTTACGAATCGATCTCATTCAACGTATGGGAGCAAATTAAAATTTTCGTTCCGTGAATATTTCAACTTTCTTTTTGCATATCTGGTCATATCTTATTATTCCCAACAATTTTTAAGTAATGGTGATACGAAATAAGTGTTACAATCCCTGTTTCTATCTTCAAGACCAGTTTCGTATTTGAAAATTGTTACTTGTCCGCCATAACACCTTACGTAGACTCTCGGGATGGGCGGAGCCTATCCATATATGCCAAATATGGAAAACTGTACTACGATCAAGTCGATTTTACTATAAAATTGATCCAAATAAGGATATTATAACCGACACATTTAGTACCTCGGAAAATGTAATTCTAGAAATTCTTTATTTCAATATTTCATATTTAATTTTGTTTTATAGTTCATTATTATTTCCATTTTTAAAATAAGTGTTATAAATTTGTTTTACAAGTCAAATTAAGCTCTATACGTGTATAAATAATTAATGTAGTTTATCCCCCACTTTTGTCAAAATTGTGTCTCAAAGATCAGAGGAAAATTTATTCCATTAACACTTATTGTTTATAATCTGTCACAACTGGACTTGACAAGCTTTTGATAAATCATAATTTAGTTAATCCACGATATAAGAACTCCAGGCTATAACGCAAATTGTTATATAAACCGCCATTAGGCATATTTATCATTAATCCTGTCTATCATTCATTTTTAATTACTCTGTTTGATTTCTGTATTATTGTTGTTATTGTGATCTTCAGTTTTGTTGTTGACCGTTGAAATATACGGCTGTAAATAAAATATGGAAAACTTCTAGCGATTTCGGATTTTTGTTACGACAAATAGCTAGTTCCCCAGAAATACGTTCGTGTGGTATCGGGTAGCAAAAGCCCCGGTCATAATATCTCAGAAACGAGGCAAGTGCGCGTGAACTAGCAACTTGTAAACAAAATGTCGAACAAAAAGAAGATTTTATGCATTCAAATTTTAAGATGGATATAAGTCTACCATGGATTGCTGCAGCGATTATTTAACATCTCAAGGTTTACCTAAATATATTTATCTTTCACCCCCGTTAATTTTTCCAACCGCTTACAACGGAATTAGGACAAAAAACCGCCCGGTGTGAATCACTCCGGGCGCTGCTCCCATACGTTGAATGGGATCGATTCGTAACCCTAAATGGAGCACAAGCGGAATGAGGGTTACGTTATCGTATCTATAAAAATGTATGCATGTATATATGCATAAAATTATTTCTCAGCCTACGTGTTATATGCAACTCGATTACATCGCTTTGGAAGTTTTGACTGAAGGCCTCAACATGTACCAGAAGGTCTCAACTTATCATAATTACGGGCAGTGTTGTGTTATTAGCCTCTATCGTCTCCATTCTTGTAGTAAGATCGAACCTGTCAATAAAATTCTATCACCCGACCACGTCAATGTCACGGAACCCTTTTGTTATGCAAGGAAATAGCTGAAATTGCACGACGAAATAAACATAATGAATTCGTTGCTGCACAGGATAAAAGTGATTTCTCCTTCAATTTTAACTGTTTATCACAACAGAAAGCAGGAAAAGTTTACATTTTCATATCGGAAGGGAATAGCATTCTCTGATTTTTAAAACATGTCTCGAAATATCTAGAAAAATGAGATAAGACAACTTACCGTGCACATGTTTGTAAATTTTCCTCAACAGATGTTCTCAACCGGAAGTTGCAGATACCTTTTTGCTCGCTCAACATTATGTTGAGACCATCTGGTTTACCAGCATGACCAGGCGTGTATATACATATCAGTCGACTGATGCAATCGGCATCTCTATATACATATCAGGCGACTATTACAATCAGAAAACGACATATTATTGTTGTTTTCCATATTTCTAAGCCATGGAATTGATTTAAAAAAAATGAAAAAAGGGGGGGTGTAGGGTGTAAAAAGGGGGGGGGGTGCTGTGCCCTGTCCACAAGCACCTGTGGACTATTCAGACCTTGAAAGAATAATACAATGTATATACACTCCGACAAAAGTTAAGCACCACCCTATATTTTTATCGATATATTTTTTTACATCAATACTGTTAAAACAATAAAATAGATATCACCATTTTTCTTACACTTCTTAAAAGACTACACCAAGAGCTCTAAAATTACCAATCTACGAAGTATTTATCATCCTGAAAGACGTGACTATGACGTGGCAATAAAAGGCCGTTGGCCACTGGTCCCCCGACGCCAAGGTTATATCGTAAGATTAAATTTTGAAACTACTGTAAACTAGAGGGTCAGGTGAGCCTGTATCACTCATAATTCTGAAAGGGGACCATCCAAGGACCATTTTGAAGTAAAAAAAGGGGAGTAATTCTGGTTTGATTTGTCGAAAAATCATCATTATCGAACTTGACCTAGATATTCATGAGATACAATTACATACCAAACCTAGTTTTAATCTGACTTTTTGTTCACAAGTTATAATTTTGAAACCAAAATATTAGCAATTTTGAAGTAAAAAAAGGGGAGTAACTCTGGTAAGATTTGTCAAAAAATTATTGCTATCGCACTTGACCTAGATATTCATGAGATACACTTACATACCAAACCTAGTTTCAATCTGACTATTTGTTCCCAAGTTATCATCTGAAAACCAAATATTTAGCAATTTTGAGGTATAAAAAGGGGCACAACTCTAGTAAAAATAGTCGAAAAATTGTCATTATCGAACTTGACCTAGATATTCATAAGATACACTTACATACCAAACCTAGCTTCAATCTGACTTTTCATTCACAAGTTATCATCTGGAAACCAAAAAGCACACGGACGGACGGACGGACGGACATACGGACGGACGGACGGACGGACGGACGGACGATACCCATTTCTATAGTCCCCTTCGACGAAGCGTCGGGGGACAAAAATGAGGTTCAAAACAGGTGCTGGAAAAACGTAAAACCAGTTTGTCTTTGATGGAAGTTTTTAACATTGCATTAAAATGCAGAGTCTTCAGATTTTAAGAACTTTTAAATGCATCTATTGTGCGCATGTGTAAGGCATAAAAATCAATAACGAGTATATCCACCGCGTTTATTGTGAAGTTCTGTAACACGCCTCGTCATGCTTCGCACGAGACGCCTAAGCCGTTCTTGGGGGAACTATTGCCACTCCTGTAAGATAGCAGTTCTTAATTCGTCAATATTTTGACATTTTGGATTGCGTTGGTTAATTTTTCGGCCAATAAAGTCCCATACATGCTCTATAGGGTTCATGTCTGGCGACATCGCAGGCCATGGAATTGTCTGAACAGCCTCTTGCTGTAAAAAATGTTGTACAATTCGGGCTCTATGTGGCCTAGCGTTGTCGTCCATGAACATTAGCCTGTCGGCCAACGCATGATTGTCGAAATGGAGGACTACGTGTGGAGCGAGCACACTGTCATGGTATTTTTGGCCTGGCAGATTACCATCAAGAACGTACAAGTCCAACTTACAGTCAAAGGAAAAACAACCCCAGACAGTTACACCCCCACCCCCAAAAGCAGTTGTGCCCAAAATGTGGTTGTCTTGAAATGAAGTGTCTCATTGGCGCCAAACCCTTGAACGACCGTCGGTAGGACGTAACAAAAAACGACTTTCATCAGACCAGTGGACCCGTCTCCATGTGCGAATAGTCCACCCCAAATGATCATGTGACCAGTCAAATCGAGCATGGCGATGACGTAATGTCAACTGTGGACGTTTTATGGGTCGTCACGCTCGCATTCCCTGATGGTGGAGGCGTCTGATTACAGTGCGCGTGCTAATGTGGCCTCCAAACGCTAAATTACCACGAAGTACAACAGCTGTACTGAACGGCCGTTGCCGTGCCCGTCTGGATATGAGCCGGTCCTCTCTCGGCGTCGTTTTGCGAGGTCTACCTGCACGTGGACGGTCAGTAACATTCACCGTTTGACGAAAACGCTGCATCAGTCGTACAATGATGGCATGGTTAACCCTGAAGTGGCCTGCCACCCTTCTATAGCTAAAACCACCATTATGCATGCCAACAGCTTGCCACCTCTCTGGTATGGTTAATATTCGCCGCACCATACCAAACCAATAGAAAATGAAACTTAAAACTCTACACACAAAAAAACAGTTTTCGTTCGTAAACACAAATGTTGAAAAGTACATGTGGCACTTTACACACCCTGACATATACACATAAATAAAAATCGATCAATAACCTGTCTCACAGGTAAGTAAGTATGTGTGTACAGGTAACGAAAACAGCAAACCGATTTGAAATAAGTTCATTATTAGAAAAGATATTATTGAAACAAGTCAGGTGGTGCTTAACTTTTGTCGGACTGTATATATTTAATCACCAGTCTTAAAGCTCGAGACAGACAATATTGCTAGTATCTCAGTGAGTCTCATAGGACAAGGTGTGATACTACCTGTAGTGAAAATGTACTTCCTTCAAAACGGATGTTATTGGTTTTACCTGTGACCTCATGATGTGTTTGATGTCACACTATTTTTCAGTATCAGTCAGTTCTTTGATACTGACAATGGCACTCCTAGAGATCAAAGGAAAAATGTCCAAATTACCTTTAAAAGACAGTTTATGCACAATATTGTTCTGAGACTAGCTATAGGATTGAAATAATATAGAGTCTCTGTATATTATAATATAACATGAGTTGGGACTAGGCCTTGAATAATATTTTATGTCCAATACTGTGTTGGGATTATTTCCATGGATCATCAATATTGGTTTCACAGGGTAACTTCAAAGGAGCTTGGATATGGAAGATATATTGTGCCAATTATTATACAATTAATGACTTTTAATGAGGTGGATACAAAGATTTATTAACCCAAGAATATTATTCTTGGGTTAATAAATCCTGGACTGGGTTGCTCAAAACACTGGTTAATTTTATCCATTGGTTAGGCTAACCAATGGATAAAATTGCTAACCAGTGGTACCGTATACGGTGGACAATTTTACGTGACGTCACACCAGGTGATTATACCATTCCAACAAGGTAAACAAAACCACGAGGTGATTATAATGTTTTCTTAAGAACGTTACTAGGGACGTCAGCCAATCAGAAAAAGACATTATCTAAAGTCATATAATAATGTTGATTATTATACTACGTGTAAGTTTCTGTAGTAATATTTGGCACTGTAATATTTTGGCATATTACCTGGACAATTAGACACTCAGTATAATAATGATATTAATGTGGTCTTGTCGTTCAGGTAATAAGCCAAAATATTACCCAGGTCTGAGAGACATATCAATACCTTCCTCTACGGGTTGGGTAATATGTTTCTCAGACCTGTGTAATATTTTGGCATATTACCTGGACAAGACCACATTATTATATAATATTGTGTTGGGACATGGCCTGAAATAATATAGAGTTTGTGTACAATATTGTTTTGTGACTAGTCCTGAAATAATATAGATTTTGTTGTACAACATTGTTTTGTAGCACGTCTTGAAATAATATAAGGTTTATGTACAAAATATTTTGTTGGGACTAGGCTCGTTTTATTTATATTTTACAACCTAAAATTTAAAATTAGGTTTTAAATTAAGCCCCTCTTTCAGGTCTGTTTTAAATGTTTTCATATTGTATTTCCCATACATTTGTATTTTTCAGAAATACATACATCAATATTTTAATAACTACAACATACTTACATAAACATATTTTTCTAAAATGAGCCTGGCTCCCAAAACTGCACCAATGCCTGCAAGTTTTGTTACACATTTGTATCCCATTGGCTCCCGAATAAAGGTAGAGTGTTTTACTGTTGCAGTCCACGCTGTGTCTTAAAAAATTAAACAGCAGTTGTAAGTTTTCATCAATTTTGGTAATTTGTTTCAAGTGATTTTGTGTTTTGTAATGCTTTTTCTTTACAACTCGTTAGCTCACCTAACCTTTCGGGTCAGATGAGCTATTGCCATCACTTGGCGTCCGTCTTTGTCGTCCGTCGTAAACTTTTTCAAAAATCTTCTCCTCTGAAACTACTAGACCAATTGAAACCAAACTTGGTCTGAATCATCACTAGGGTGTCTAGTTTCAAAATTGTGTCCGGTGATGCCGTGCACCAACCAACATGGCCGCTGTTACTAAAAATAGAACATATGGTAAAATTGCAGGTTTTTGGGTAACAACTCAAAAACCGTTAATAATATCAAAAATCTGACATGGGATAAAAATGATCAGCACAGCAAGATCTATATACCCTGCAATTTTGAAGAAAATCTGATGACCCATCTTGGAGTTATTGCCCATTTTTCATCAAATTTTTAAAATTTTAATACTTTTCGTCTTATATTTCAAAAACTATAAGAGATAGATGTTAAGTTTAAATTGCAAAAATGTGCAGCATGTCAAGATCTACCTACCCTGCAATTTTGCAGTAAATCTGATTACTCATCTTGGAGTTATTGCCCTTTTTTCATCAAATTTTTAACATTTTAATACTTTTCGTCTTAGATTTCAAAAATTATAAGAGGTAGATGTTAAGATTAAATTGCAAAAATGTGCAGCATGTCATGATCTACCTACCCGGCAATTTTGAAGTAAATCCCATTACCCATTTTGGAGTTATTGCCCTTTTTTCATCAAATTTTCACAATTTTAATTCTTTTCGTTTTATATTTCAAAAACTACAAGAGATAGATGTTAAGTTTAAATTACAAATATGTGCAGCATGTCAAGATCTAAATACCCTGCAATTTTGAAGTAAATTCCATTACCCATTTTGGAGTTATTTCCCTTTATTCATCAAATTTTCAAATTTATTCATACTTTTCGTCCTTTATTTAAAAAACTATAAGAGATAGATGTTAAGTTTAAATTTTACAAAAATGTGCAGCATGTCACGATCTACCTACCCTGCAATTTTTACATAAATGCCATTACCCATTTTGGAGTTGTTGCCCTTTTTTCATCAAATTTTTTAAAATTTTAATACTGTTCGTCTTATATTTCAAAAACGCTAAGAGATAGATATTAAGTTTAAAATGCAAAAATGTGCAGCATGTCAAGACCTACCTACACTGCAATTTTTAAGTAAATGCCATTACCCATATTGGAGTTATCGCCCTTTTTTCATCAATTTTTTTTTTTTTAAATACTTTTCGTCTTATATTTCAAAAACTATAAGAGATAGATGTTAAGTTTAACTTGCAAAAATGTGCAGCATGTCACGATCTACCTACCCTGCAATTTTGAAGTAAATTTGATTACCCATCTTGGAGTTATTTCCCTTTATTCATCAAATTTTCACAAATTTAATACTTTTCGTCCCTTTTTTCAAAAACTATAAGAGATATAAGAGATAAGTTTAAACTTCAAACATGTTCAGCATGTCAAGATCTACCTACCCTGCAATTTTGAAGTAAATTCCATAACCCATTTTGGAGTTATTGCCTTTTTTCCATCAAATTTTGACAATTTTAATACTTTTCGTCCTTTATTTCAAAAACTATAAGAGATAGATGTTAAGTCTTAACTGAAAACATGTTCAGCATGTCAAGATCTACATGCCCTGCAATTTTGAAGTAAATCTTATTACCCGTCTAGGAGTTATTGCCCTTTTTTCATAATTTTTTAGCTCACATGGCCCAAAGACATTATCTTTTACTCATAAATATAGAAAACAGTTAAGGTAATGATTATCTCCCTTTGAAATTTGCTTCAGTATCATTCTATTGTCAGGTGAGCGATACAGGCTCAGTGGGCTGAGCCTCTAGTTATTAAAAAAATCCAGTGGTCGATTTCCCAAAAAATCGTAAGTCTCAGATCAGTCGTAAGTGTGAATTTCAACCAATCAAAAGCTTGGAAATCACACTTATGATTAATCTTAGACTTACGACTTTTTGTGAACTGGACCCCTGTGTCCATGAATTTAATAATATGAAATATTGACATCCACACTTGCCTTTTGGACAGCACATTTCTGTGTCCACACTTGCCCTCAGACAACACTTGTATATGAATAAATATATATGTATAGACAAGGATTTATATAGATCCTTGGTATAGAGTACATATAGGAACGAGGCTTTCTGATTCACTACATTACAGTTCCAGAGTCAACCCAGAGAGACTGATCAATGCATGAACATAGAATATGCAGTGTTCTCTCAAGGCACATATAGCACTATGGTACCATGGTGCTATATTTTCTACCATGGTGCTATTTTGTGAAATTTTATAATAGAATGTATTAGGGCAATGATGCTTTAATTTTCAGAAAACCAGTGCTACCTTAATTTCCATGGTACTATTTGAAAATCCTTAGGAGAACACTGATATGTTTTAGATATTCTTGACAAAAAATGTTTTTGATAGTATATTCTTTTCAAAGGAAACACCAAGATAGGCTTCCTGTCAACATCTCAAACATAAAAAAACATGGTTTTAAAGGTAACTATTTAATTGCTAAAAACAAATCTGAAACACTTTAATCACATTCAAATTTCAATCCAGAGGAATACAAAAACTGACTACCTAGTAGGTAGTAATAAATTCATCATATGTATAATACTGCATTTACATAAATTAAATAGTTCTGACTAGATTATGAAACTTGTTAAAATTAGATGCATCACAAAATGTGCTGCCCAACAAAAGTATTATATTGCTATTCATTTTGGTCTTAGTTCACCTGGACCAAAGGTCCAGGTGAACTATTGTCATCATTTGGCGTCCGTCGTCTGTAAACTTTTCAACCAAACTTTGATAAAATATTCATTGGATGGTCCTCTTCCAAATTTGTGTCTGGTGGTCCCGCCCTCTGACCAAGATGGCTGCACAGCTGAACTTAGTTTAACATAGGACCAAGATGGCCACCACAATGCAGTTGCGTTGTTATTGAAAGCAGCTTTGATTCAGGTGAGCGATTACAGGCTCCTGGGAGCCTCTGGTTTCATCAAATTTTCAAAATGTTAATACTTTTCGTTCTTTATTTCAAAAACTATAACAGATAGATGGTAAGTTTAAACTGCAAAAATGTGCAGCATGTCAAGGTCTACCTACCCTGCAATTGTGAAAAAAAAATATGATTACCCATCTTGGAGTTATTGCCCTTTTTTCATCAAATTTGTAAAATTTTAATACTTTTCATCTTATATTTCAAAAACTATAAGAGATAAAGGTTATGTTTAAATTGCAAAAATTTGCAGCATGTCAAGATTTACCTATCCCGCAATTTTGAAGTAAATCCCATTACCCATTTTGAAGTTATTGCCCTTTTTTACTTTCATCTTATATCTCAAAAACTATTAGAGATAGAGGGAAAGTTTAAACTGCAAAAATGTTCAGCATGTCAAGATCTACAAAACATTTCCCCACAGTTGAAAATGTGTGACAACTGTGTGAAGAGTTATTCCTGTTGAAATGCATTTTTTTGTTGACTCACTGCTTTTGGTTACTCAAATAATCAAAGGGAAGCAACTCTATTACATAATGTGAAGTAGCGAAAGTTAAATTTTTAGACTCATTGACATAATGTTTTTTTACAGCAATTTTGATAACTTACATTAAAGGGGGAACCCCTGCCCAAATTTGTTTTGGAGAAGGGGTCTGCAATGACGAGGGCTACATTTGTTATTTTTTTACCAAAGTTATCAAGTTTTATTGGCTGATGTTGTTATACCCAGGTCAGCTATACAGGCTCCTGGGAGCCTCTAGTCTATTTTTAGCTTGGTGGCCATCTTGGCTTGAAGTCGGGAACATCTGACACAATTTTGGAAGGGGGCCATCCAAGGACCATTCCACCAAAGTTTGGTTGCAATTGGCCCAGTAGTTTCTGAGGAGAAGATTAAAATGTGAAATGTTGACGGACGAACGATGGACGACGGACGAAAAGTGATGGCAATAGCTCACATGACCCTTTGGGTCAGGTGAGCTAAAAAGGGCAATAACTCCAAGATGAGTTATTAGATTTTCTTCACAATTGCAGGGTAGGTAGACCTTGACATGCTGCACATTTTTGCAGTTTAAACTTACCATCTATCTCTTATAGTTTTTGAAATAAAGAACGAAAAGTATCAAAGTTTTGAAAATTTGATGAAAAAAGGGCAATACCTCCAAGATGGGTAATCAGATTTTCTTTGAAATTGCAGGGTAGGTAGATCCTGACATGCTGAACATGTTTGCAGTTTAGACTTAACATCTATCTCTTATAGTTTTTGAAATAAAGAACGAAAAGTATTAAAATTTTTAAAATTTGATGAAAAAGGGCAATAACTCCAAGATGGGTAATATGATTTTCTTCACAATTGTAGGGTAGGTAGACCTTGACATGCTGCACATTTTTGCAGTTTCAACTTATCATCTATCTCTTATAATTTTTGAAATAAAGAACAAATAGTATTAAAGTTTTGAAAATTTGATGAAAAAAGGGCAATAACGCCAAGATAGGTAATCAGATTTTCTTCGATATTGCATGGTAGGTAGATCCTGACATGCTGAACATGTTTGCAGCTTCAACTTATCATCTATCTCTTATAGTTTTTGAAATAAACAGCAAAAAGTTTTAAAATTTTTAAAATTTGATGAAAAAGGGGCAATAACTCCAAGATGGGTAATCAGATTTTCTTCAAAATTTCAGGGTAGTTAGATCTTGTCGTGCTGATCATTTTTATCCCATGTCAGATTTCTGATATTATTAACTGTTTTTGAGTTATTACCAAAAACGCGCAATTTTACCATATGTTCTTTGATACCTTTGGAGTGTGGAAGTCAACTTATTTCTGTGCTCAGTAATGTATTTCAGTTTTAAGGGTACACGCAGGTGCCTGTTCCTATATAAATAGGAAGAAGAAGTTCTGATTAATAACAATAGGAATGTGCCGGTCTGACAGAATAAATAAAGAAATTTCAAGTCTGTCTGACATTTAATTAAAACTGAAAACGGAATTTAATGCCGTCCTAAAAATTCCGTTGGCAGTGGAAACTTTGAGTGATGAATAAATTTCAATCGCCAACTGGGCAAAGTAATATTTGATCGCCCAACTGAAATTTAACTTGGCAAACTACAAATCTGGAATAAAAACATATCTGATGCATACAAAGAAATGAAGAAGGCAAGCTTTAAGTGGTATGAAGAAGGTAAACCAGATAATGACCACCCACTACTTATTGATAAGAAAAAATGTAAACAACAATTTCGGAAAACATACAGAATTGAACTGGCCATAAAAGAGATCAACTTTAAAGGTAAGATCATGCAAACCAGAACCAAAGACAGCAAGACTTTTCATATGTTAATCAATAAGCAGAGACGCTCTCTAAGAGGTTGCAGGCGCGGATCCAGCCATTTTGAAAAGGGGGGGTTCCAATTTTCCTGGCGCTACAGACTGACATTTTCAGTCCAAATTTTGCATAGTAGGTACCGCAGAGTAACATTTTCAGAGTTGGAAACGGGATTACACACCATCATCGTGTCTCAAATGGTTTAAGAAACACAAGAAACGAGCACCTTTGTTAATACTTGGTTTACCAATTAGACTTGGAAATATAAAACAGAATCAACAAATTACCAGAAACGCAAGTTCCTGTATGACAGCAGCTTTGATATTACTTCTTGCTTCATGGGTCTTAAACAAATAAATGCAAAAATAACATTCATAATTTTGACCTGCATACTGCAGTTTCTGTTAACCTCATCAGTATTGGAAGAACCCAAACATTTGGAAGACCATGTCGAAATGCGAAAAATATTGAAAACAAATTGCACCAACAAGTCCAAATCCAATTAGAACAAATGATTGTCCATCATATTTGTGATGTCATACTATTTACGTAACTTTTTAGTAGAATTTGCTGATCAGAACTATTAACCATATTACTCAATGATGAAATGATTACCCTTCTGGAGCACCTGATTTCACTTCCACACCCGGATATTTGTGTTGTTCTGACATTTGGATTGCCAGACTGAAACTTTGTCCTCGATATCTGATTTCGATATACGATCCAGTAACCTTCTATACTATTAATTGAGCTAGGAACTCAATCTCTTGGTTGAGACCAACAGGCTACATGTTCCTACGATCGATGAAACATGACTGTTTGCCGCCATACTCAGCAAAGTTATACAACAGCATCTAAAGCCTTACTCCGTGTCTGGACTTTTTTCAAGTGCTAATAAAGAGCGCTTTTAGTCATCTTGAGGAAATTTCTATTTTAGTAAAGGTGGCCATCTTGAAAGTGGACCACATAGAGGAACATTCTAGACAAAGTTTGGTTCACATTGGCCCTGTGGCTTCTGATGAGAAAATTTATAAAAGTTTTGACAATTTATGCCTTATTTAATCCGACTAAATCAACAAAAGTCCAAGTTGACACAATTACCGTAATATATATTTGAACAGCTCATGATTTTATTAACATGCATCTAAAGTTCTTATCTGAGCCACATCTTGCTAAAATAAAGCAGCCATTTGACGAAATTTCTATTTTTAATAACAGCTGGTGTCTTTGACTGAGGGCGGGACTGCCGTACATACATGTACTATTGACAGTAGATCTGTCAAGGACTTTCCCTACGAA
>MJUT01054383.1:45702-69717 GCA_002080005.1 Gigantidas platifrons | reverse complement strand
TTCATTAAATATTTATATCATGTAAACCTGCTATATCTAAGATGCTCAAAACAGTTTAGTTTTTAACTCTAGAGCTTCCTATTAATTTTTTTATGATTTAAAAAAAAAAATGAAATAAAAAATTAAGCTTAAATAAAAAAACAAACAAAATAAAGGGGGGATTCACATGTTTTTGGTGTAAAATTAACTTCCAAGTTCATTTTAGAAGCATATTTCAGCCTGGAAATGTCTTATTATATCATATATATGTTAAAAAAGAGAGTTTTGGGTATTGTCAATAATTTATATCTCGTAAATAAAAGTGGTACCATATTTTGAACAGAATTTTCTATAGAATTTTAAAGACCTCATTTTACGATTTTCAAAAAATCATAAAAAAAAACAATGGGAAGTCCTAGAGTTAAAAACTAAACTGTTTTGAGCATCTTAGATATAGCACTTTAACATGAAATAAATATAATTTAATGAATACAGGCAAGTAAAAAAATGGTTGCCCCATGCTACAGATATGCAAAAAGAAAGTTGAAATATTCACGGAACGAAAATTTTAATTTGCTCCCATACGTTGAATGAGACCGATTCGTAACCCTAAATGGAGCACAAGCGGAATGAGGGTTACGTTATCGTATCTATACGACATATATTTTTAATATGATAATTGAAATCAACTTATCAAGTTAGTTGGTGATCCATCAATATCTATTCCTAGTAATTTTACAACTTCATTTTTGGTAAACAAAGTCAAGAGTGCATAAAACTTTAATCTACCCATTGCCGGTATTGGTTGCCAGTTATACTGGGGCATGTTTGGGTACTGGCACAGATTGTTCGACATTTCATGTGGCGGACGTGGGTAACTGTCAGTCTCGTGATGATCTCTACCCAGAGTTGTCGGTCCTTAGTGTAAGGACCGACAACTCTGGGTAGAGATTGGGGATGTCATAAGATAAGATAAGATAAGATTTTTTATTTCCTAATCATAGGGCCCAAAATGGGCATATTAATCAACAACATGAAGATCATTCATACATCAACATTTACAATCATTCACACTAATTGTAATCATTATTTGGAGACAACACAAAGAAAACATAGGGAAAGGGGACGTAATCGGCAAATAATCATGCTAGAAAATGGCCGATTTTACCATTCGATTTATCTCGGGATTTTATAATAAATAAAGGAATTCTCGTCCAGTTCGCGTATATCGAGAAACGTCTGTGTTGTACAAATGCTGTTTGGCATTTAAATTGTACTTTATTAGATGATTTATTCTGACCGACAGTAGGACACCCCGCGTTCGTCCAAACATATTTCAACATTAATGACATTAACTATTTTCGTTTCTCAGTAAGGCAGGTATATCTCATGAATATGGTTTTTTATTTTTATGGAATCGAATTGGATTCATAAACTAAGACTATTTACCTTGACAATTTCTTTCCGACTGAAATGTTCGGAATGTCGGACAAATTCTTCGTTTAATTTAAGTTCTCGTCCGACCCTTTCAGCCATTGTTGGTCCGGTCTGTGATAGCCATAGCTGATGACCAAAGTAAGCACTAACAGCTAGGGCTACAGCCGTAAAGGCAACATACACAGACATCTTCACTACAACAAAACAAACAAATGTTAACAATTAGTTAGTGAGTGGGCGTTGTTTAACATCAAGTGAGAAATTTTACACCTACATTTATATATCATTGCCAGCACAAGTAATATTTCCATAAATGATGGTGTCTGTTTTTTACTTGACCAATATGCTGAGTTGGATTTTAGTGTGAGATCACTGAGACAACATTTCACGTGTACATCATTAGGTAAACATAACCCTCTCTACTAGGACACATTATCGAGATTCTGAGCCTAGCTGCGGACCCGTAACTCTCAACGATCTTTTTGTTAATTCTTTTAACCGTAGACTACGTACGGTCAAACAAGAAAAAGAACAAGAACAAACCACCTCACCTTTCATTCTGCTTTGACGAAGCTTAATACAGAATCTTCCATAGGTGCTTCCCACCAAATATCGGTTTATTTTGGCAAAATAGTTTCAGAGAAGAAGATTTTTAAAAATCGACCAATCTAAAACAAGAATTGCCTGTGGCAGCTATGTTTGTTAATGGATCAAAACGAAATGAGCAGTCTTTATAGAGGACCTTCCATAGATGCTTCTTACAAAGTTTGATATCATTTGGCCAAGCGGTTTCAGAGGAAAAGCTGTTTTAGAAATCGATCAATAAGAAACAAGAATTACCTATGACGCCCATGTTTGTTAACGGATCAAAACGGAATGAGCAATTCCCATAGAGGACCTTCCATAGATGCTTCCTACTACGTTTCGGTCAATTTGGCCAAGCTGTTTCAGAGTAGAGGATGTTTAGGAATCGACCAATCAGAAACAAGAATTGCCTATGGCAGCGATAAATTTTAATGGATCGCGACGAAATGAGCAATCTTTATAGAGGACCTCCCATAGATGCATCCTACCAAGTTTTGGTTCATTTGGCATAGCGGTTTCAGAGGAGAAGATTTGTTAGAAATCAACCAATCAGAAACAATAATTATATGTGGCGGCCATGTTTGTTAACGGATTGAGGCGAAATGAGCAATGGTAACAGAGGACTTTCCATAGATGCTTCTACCAAGCTTCGGTTCATTTGGCCAAATGGTTTCAGAGGAGAAGAATCTAAAAAATCAGCCCATCAGAAACAAGAATCGATTGTGGCGGTCATGTTTGTTAACGGATTGGGCCGAAATGAGCAATCGTAACAGAGGACTTTCCATAGATACTTCCTACCAAGTTTCGGTTAATTTCGCCAGGCGGTTTCAGAGGAGATTTTTAGAGATCGACCAATCAGAAAGAAGAATTGCCTGTGGCGGCCATGTTTGCTAACCGATCGGGACAAAATGAGCAATCTTTTTAGAGGACCTTTCATATACCGGGTATGCTTCCTACCAAGTTGCGCTTCATTTGACCAAGCGGTTTCAGAGGAGACGATATCTAGAAAACGACCAATCAGAAACAAGAATTGCCTGTGGCAGCCATGTTTGTAAATGAATCGGGACGAAATGAGCAATCTTTATAGAGGACCTTCCAAGGATGCTCCCTACCAAGTTTCGATTCATTTGGCCAAGCGGTTTCAGAGGAGAAGATTTTTTTAGAAATCAACCAATCAGAAAAAATAATGGCCTGTGGCGGCCATGTTTGTTAGCAGATCGGGACAACATGATCACTTTTTTAGAGAGGACCTTCCATAGATGATTCCTACCAAGTTTCACTTCATTTGGCTGAACGGTTTCAGAAGAGAAGATTAGAATGTGAAAAGTTAACGGACGACGGACGCCAAGTGATGGCAAAAGCTCACTTTGGCAAGGTGAGCTAAAAAGACCGTGAAGAGCTACGGTTTCGCTGCTAACTTTGAGCACATCAATCTTTGCTCTTAATCCTTAATACTGTTTGCCTAGATGAGAAATAGCAAATACCAATTTTATATATCTTTGGTTTAACCCAATCGTCTGTAACCTACGCCTGATCACTCTCCGACATTGATGAACGGGGAGTATCGGAGGGTGGTCAGACGTGGGTTACCGACGATGGTTTGACCCAACAGCGAGTATCGAACACATGAACTTCTACAATCGAGGCGAATACACTAACCATTACAGCACTTAAAAGCGTTTTTTTTTTCAACTACTAACACAGTGTTTACTTATTAACGACTTAATACACACTGAACATTACTAATTTAAAATCACATCTTTCACTTTTTCACCTTACTAATAAATATGTCGCGGTATGGACCACGACATACCAGAATAGGGAACAAAAGAGATGGGATTTTAATCAGACTCTGATAAGTCGTTTTACACCCTCTTTTCCTGAACTAATCTCCCGGATAGGGGAGTGTTTTTTTTCTAGACTAAAGACAAGTAACCATGCAATATCGGCTTTTATCGCATTTAGGTCGTTGATTGTTACACGGCTCTCTGATAGTAATAAAACTATAGTCCAGATTTAAAGTGTGCAATATCTCTTAGATCTGCCTGTATTATTTCATAGTTCTTAGCTGTTGCTTACATTCTGGTATATAAACCATAAAAAGATCAATTGTCTAGATTAGGCACAGGGTCTCGTTACTACTGTCTAGAAAGTCCAACCATCCATGGGAAGATCGCCTATCAATATGAATTACGAACTATTGATATGCGATCTTCCCATGGATGGTTGGCCTTTCTAGACAGTAGTAACCCTGTGGACTATGTAGCGCTTTTTGACAAATTACATAAAAATCACTATATTATTTAAAATACATGATTTTTGATTTCTTGTGTTTTAACGCCACTTTCAACAATATTTCAGCTATATCATGGCGAACAGTTTTTTTAGTGGTGGAGGAAGCCGGAGTACCCGGAGAGAGCCACCGACCATGGGCAAGCAACTGGTAAACTATCACTTGCGACTGCGAGTCGAGTGACCCTTTTTTGTAATTTACAAAGCCGGGTGCGAACCCACGCCGTATTGGTGATAGACTTGTATGAGTTGTTAGATCCAACGACCGAACTCATTGCGCCACCCGGGCCCCCATTTTAAAATACAAGTAAATAACATAGTCCCAGTTTTTTCATCGCAACTCGTTTGCTAGAAGGCTTACCTAGAAGTGCACGAAGCTATAAATTGCATTTAATGGTTAGAATATAAAAAAATATACCAAATCTATATTTCTATGGAAACCTATGAATATGCATACATGTATACAATGTATTTCTACAATTAGAATATATTAGGGATGTGGTCATTGAGGCCCCAGTTGCACATCCCTTCCAATATAATACGGGTGAAGCTCCTCTCCACAGCTCGCACATCACTACATGTACTACATTTTTATCTATACAATAATTTGCTTGTAAACTTGTTCTCGTCAAGTACATTTTGTTTTTAGCAGAGTACTGTTCACATAACGTTACATGACCATCAATGATCTTTTTCAAGTTAGATACACGAAAAACAAATATTATCATTAATTACCTATGCATTGTTATATGTTCAGTTTATGTTAAGTTAAGTCTTAATGCGATTACTGTATACTTGTGAAAGTAAAGCCAAACGAAAATAGTGCATTGTACCTTGCATTCACGAGTCTGAAATTTTATTAGCCTTGAACCTCACGTACACCACAGGCACTGGACATTATATCATATGTATAGTTATACAATCAATGGTAGAAAATGTTAATGTGTTACTAGTATTTAACAAGAGCATTGTATTACACAAGACACTATTGTCTTACCATTGAATGTATGCTTTTATTGATATAGTGTCCAGTTCCTGAGTGTACACACGATAACCTTGACCCGTTACATCAATGAAATAAATTATATACCGGTATTGCATTTTTTGCATGATATATCTCTGTTCATGACAAAAAAAAAAAATCCCAAAATGTGCTTTTGATGAAAACATGTTCAAATAATTAAAATACTTACATAAATTTACAGCAGTGAAATATATTAGCAAGCCAGTGGTTAATATTGTTGAATGTTACAGATGAATGCGTTTCATTATTATGGTCAGCAGGAATGTCCTAAATCAGTGGCAATCCCGGCCAACTTTTCTGCTTTCTGTATAAAGCAGATTTTTACATAATAACCATTCTAATTTCCTTTCTTTTTGGGGCAATTAAACATGTGTTAAAAGATGAAATTGCTGGCTGTCAGCGCTTCAAAATTTCGAGTCATTTCCATTACTTTCTAAACATCTATCCACGGAATGATATAATTCCAAATTATACATTATAATTCCCTTATTTATTCAAGCATATTAAAATCTTTGAATTACGCGAAACAGTCTCGGTGGCGTAATCACGATAATGGTTAATGCGCTCGACACGCGCGATCGTATGTTAAATCCCCGAACGAGACAGTCTTAGGTCACCTTGCTCCTTATGCTGCGTACCTTGTAGTGCAAAATCGGCAATGCGTACCTTGTAGTGCAAAATCGGCAAATGCGTGTAGACTGTGGTTTGTCCTGACCGGCGATCGAAACAACAATATAACGCACCTGAAGTGAACACGATACTATTATACCACAGAGGCGAGAGGCGGTCTAAAATAATGAAATTAAAAAACATTAATCCAGCGTTTTCTCATATTCTTAGCATGTTTAACCATCTGGTTAAATTTTCGTCACCGTTGTTAAATTTCTGTCTCAGAATTCTCCGCTCCAATTTCCGTTCGACCATCGTTATCGACAGAAATTAACAATTTAACTTTAAAATATTATTGATGTGTTTATCATAGGAGAAAAAAAAGATTCTCCTGCTATAAATGAATTACGATATTTCTCTACTCTCACTAAAGCTCGAGCTTTAAAATTTATCTCAATTACTGGTAACAGAAGGACAATCTATATTTTTCTGAAGATATATAACAGCTTGTGTATAAATTTGTGAAGAATCTGTCTAGGAATGAAATTGCTTATGTTCTAAAAATAAACACTCTTCCATGTGTTTTACATCTTCAAGGGGCACAACCCCCGTATAAGTTTTTGACGGCGAGGCACCATTGATATGAGAACTAGCGTATACACGAATTTGTCAAATAACTATATTGCCTGCGACATTCTTTCTTGTTCTTTACATCTTCAATGGTCATATCTCCTATAGTCAATGACGAAAACTGTGGGTTTTCAAATCCAGCAAGTTTTCATAGGTGATATAGAGTATGGAGTGTGTGTGTCTGTCAAGTAATACATACATGTACTGTATACTTATGTGTTTACAAAGATGATAGACATACAGCAACATGACAGTCAACAAAACATAAAGGCCAGTGCAACTATATGCAAAGGATTTAGTACCATTATTCATTTTTTTTATTATAAAATTCCTAAAGACTAAATCTTCTGTTTGACTTATAGCCATTTAACTATATATTGACATTTACACTGTTTGTTTCATTCAAATCTTGTAAAAAGCTTTTTTTAATGGTTTGGACCAACACAACTAGTTGAGCCCAGCCATTTTGTATTGAAGTACCTGTACCAAACCTGGAAAATGAAGGTCATATATCTATGTGTAAGATATATCGATTTCGCTTCTTTCAACGATTTTTCTATTCGATTTTGGAACTGTTCAGACAGTGTGTTAGTTTTTATTTCTAATTTTATTGCTCTGTATCATCTGATTGTTATTTACTCTGTTTGTGTCATTTAACATTCTGTAAGAAAAGTTTGAAGATATCAAAGGGTTAATCAGAAGCCGTGAGGACAGACAACACAATGGCCAAAAGAAAGAAAAAAGAACAAATGGACAAACAACGATCTACAAAACACTACACTGAAAACTAAAGATTGAGCAACACCAACCTCACTAAAACAGGGGGTGAACTCAGGTGCTCCGGAAGGATTAGCAGTTCCTGCACCATTTGTGATACCCGTAGTGTTCTTGTTACACGACACGAACATCATCGGACATGAAAAAAACGAGTCCGTTGTTGAACTTGTGATTAAACTAATCAGATGATTAGTCAAAATTACATAATTAATTCCTAATCTCATACTTGTCTTATGCAATGATTAAATTTTGTTGCTGAACTCAAATTTAATCAATGCATCAACTAATCATATTTAATCATTAAATTAGCTAATTATGTGATTAGGAGTGAATCATGTAATTAGGGCTAATCATNATCGCTTTAACGTGGAAATCACAAAACAGAACTAAAAACGAGAAGACATGAAATGTGACAACATGATATGAACAACACAACCCCCACTAACACATGTAAAACATGGGGTGGACTTAGGTTCTCCGGAAGGGTAGGCAGTAAATAAATTGCTTTAAGGATGCTTGCTCTATTTGTGGCATAAAAACGGTATAGGCTTTGGTTATTGGTACATGAAAATAAAAACAATTGAAAACTCTTCTGATAAGATATAAGTATTTGCACCGACAGTTCAATTTCGTATGAAACTAGACCAAAGAGAGTTGGGTCTTGACCTGCATGGATGCACAACACTGAACACATTTTAACTATCACATTCTGTGAAAAGGCTGTTTATATGAAGGTGTACAATATTTAACTACAGTGGGACCTGTCTAATCCGACACACTAATTAGAGACCAAAAGAAATGTGTGGGATTGCACATGTCTGGAAAACTTCGGTTTCACTATTGGTTAACAGAAGTATGAACAAATTTAACAAGAGAAGAAATGGAGTATGTTTGGTTAATGTAGGATGGTTTGAATAATTAGAACTACTATGTAAAGGCATGTTTATAAATGTAAATGAATATATACCTTTAATATTAAATTTATGCTGTCACAATTAACATATTTAGAACAATTTAAGAATATGTCAGATAATAGTTCATTTATTTTGTTCCATGATATTATAGAGATTTGATCAGTGACATTTTATAGCAAGGTTTCGCAGTGGTAATTCATTGTTTTCACCTGGGATTCCATTGTATTATTTTGGGGGAAATGTTTATGTTTACATATTAAATTTGAAATAATCTTTTTTTTCTACAAAACACTGGTACTAGGTGCACAACATCAATATGTATAATCAGTTTTTATGAAGTGCATATATTCAATTTGTGTTCAACCAATGCAAAGAGTTTGGTAGGTAGGTTTATGGTTTTTAAGAGTTTGGTAGGTAGGTTTATGGTTTTTAAGAGTTTGGTAGGTAGGTATATGGTTTTTAAGAGTTTGGTAGGTAGGTTTATGGTTTTTAAGAGTTTGGTAGGTAGGTTTGTGGTTTTTAAGAGTTTGGTAGGTAGGTTTATGGTTTTTAAGGCCACTTTCAACAATATTTCAGTTATTTGGTGGCCGTCAGTTTTATTGGTGGAGGAAATCAGAGTACCCAGAGAAAACCACCGACCTGTCACAAGTCACTGACAAACTTTATCACATAATGTTGTATCGAGTACACCTCACCATGGCAGAACGGNATTTATAACATGTGGCGTGTCTTGAAGCTGTATTTGTATATTATACAAAATACAACACACCTGTATTCGACACATGTTATTTGCTTACTAGAGTGCTCATTGCAGGATAAAAATGAATATATACCTTTAATATTAGATTTATGCCTGTCACAATTAACTTATTTAGAACAATTTAAGAATATGTCAGATAATAGTTCATTTATTTTTTTCCATGATATTATAGAGATTTGATCAGTGACATTTTATAGCAAGGTTTCGCAGTGGTTATTGTTTTCACCTGGGATTCCATTGTATTATTTTAGGGGAAATGTTTATGTTTACACATTAAATCTGGAATAATTTTTTTTTCTACAAAACACTGGTACTAGGTGCACAACATCAATCTATAATCAGTTTTTAGGAAGTGCATATATTCAATTTGTGTTCAACCAATGCAAAGAGTTTGGTAGGTAGGTTTATGGTTTTTAAGGCCACTTTCAACAATATTTCAGTTATTTGGTGGCCGTCAGTTTTATTGATGGAGGAAATCAGAGTACCCAGAGAAAACCACCGACCTGTCACAAGTCACTGACAAACTTTATCACATAATGTTGTATCGAGTACACCTCACCATGAACGGTGTTCGAACTCACATCTTTAGTGGCGATAGGCAAAGAGTTTGGAAGTGAAAGCTACTGTAATAACAGACAGTATAAACTATGTGCCCTCTATGTGATGACATTCTTTAATGTGTGTGCAATAACTGTGCAAGGTTTGAAAAAAAGGCTGCTGGCCACTGGTCCCTCCTGACGCCAAGGTTATATGGTAAGATTAAATTTTAAAACTACTGTAAACTAGAGGTTCAGATGAGCCTGTATCACTCACCTGACTTAAATCATTCTGAAAGGAGACCACCCAAGGACCATCTTGAAGTAAAAATAGGGGAGTAACTCTGGTTAGATTAGTCGAAAAATCATCAACATCGAACTTGACCTAGATATTCATGAGATACACTTACATACCAAACCTAGTTTCAATCTGACTTCTTGTTCACAAGTTATAATTTGGAAACAAAAAAATTAGCAATTTTGAAGTATAAAAAGGGATGTGACTCTAGTAAGAATTGTCGAAAAATTTTCATTATCGAACTTGACCTAGATATTCATAAGATACACTTACATGCCACACCTAGCTTCAATCTGACTATTTGTTTCCAAGTTATCATCTGGAAACCAAATATTTAGCAATTTTGAGGTATAAAAAGGGGCACAACTCTAGTAAAAATTGTCGAAAAATTGTCATTATCGAACTTGACCTAGATATTCATAAGATACACTTAAATGCCACACCTAGTTTCAATCTGACTTTTCATTCACAAGTTATCATCTGGAAACCAAGCACACGGACGGACGGATGGACGACACCCATTTCTATAGTCCCCTTCGATGAAGCGTCGGGGGACAATAATGTTGAATGAAAAGTGATACAGTACACCCACATTTTTTTCCTGAAAAATATATAAATTCCTTTGGAAAATGTCGAAAACCTTTTGTTTGAAAATCCTGGTCCTCTACAAACCTTAGGTTTTTTGTTCCGATATGAAATTCAAAATGGCGGCTACGGCAGGACTTAGATTATCATTGGACCCTATGGGGAAAATGTTTCAAAACGCTTCTTCTCTGAAACCACTTGGACAATTGAAACCAAACTACCCAGGAATGATCATTGGAAAGTTCTCTACAAAGTTTCTGTTTTTATGCCGATCTGAAATTCAAGATGGCCGCCACCGCAGGACATAGATTAACATTGGACCCTATGGGAAAATGTTCAAATGCTGTCTTCTCAGAAACTACAAATATGATTAAAGCCAAACTGTACATGAATGTTCATTGGATGGTCCTCTACAACTTTAGGTTTTTTGTTCCGATACGAAATTTAAAATGGTGGCTATGGCAGGACTTAGTTTAACATTGGACCCTTTGGGAAAAATGTTTCAAAACGCTTCTTCTCTGAAACCACTTGGACAATTGAAACCAAACTGCCCAGGAATGATCATTGGAAGGTCCTCTACAAAGTTTCTGTTTTTTATGCCGATCGGAAATTCAAGTTGGCCACCACCGCAGGACATCGATTAACATTGGACCCTATGGGAAATGTTCAAATGCCTTCTTCTCACAAACTACAAATCTGATTAAAGCCAAACTACATGAATGTTCATTGGATGGTCCTCTACAAACGTTAGGTTTTTTGTTCCGATATGAAATTCAAAATGGCGGCTATGGCAGGACTTAGTTTAACATTGGACCCTATGGGAAAAATGTTTCAAAACGCTTCTTCTCTGAAACCACATGGACAATTGAAACGAAACTGCCCAGTAATGATCATTGGAAGGTCCTCTACAAAGTTTCTGTTTTTTATGCCGATCGGAAATCCAAGATGGCCACCACCGCATGACATAGATTAACATTGGACCCTATGGGAAAATGTTCAAATGCCTTCTTCTCAGAAACTACAAATATGATTAAAGCCAAACTGTACATGAATGTTCATTGGATGGTCCTCTACAAACAGTAGGTTTTTTTCCGATATGAAATTCAAAATGGCGGCTACGGCAGGACTTAGTTTAACATTGGACCCTATGGGGAAAATGTTTCAAAACGCTTCTTCTCTGAAACCACTTGGACAATTGAAACCAAACTGTCTAGGAATAATCATTTGAAGGTCCTGTAAAAAGTTTGGGTTTTTTATGCCGATCTGAAATCCAAGATGGCCGCCACCGCAGGACATAATTTTTACATAGGACCAATTGGTTCTTTTTATAACAAGGTGAACGATACAGGCTCTTGAAAGCCTCTGGTTTAATATCAATGGTGTTATCCAGAATCATATCGCACAATTTAGTCTAAAAGGTTGATGAGCTATCAGCATGGCAAACTTATCTAACCGGAGTACATGTTCTGTAATTCTAAGAATGTATAGGCTACTGCAGCTGCGACATGCTTTTTGGAGGCCATCTTTTAATGTTTCATGAAACATAGTGTTATTCATATGGTGGAAATATATTTCAGATTTCCTGAAACATAATTTTGAAATGTACTGTTTTTTAAAGCAACATATCATGATTTTTTTTTCTGGAACAATGAAATGAAACATGTTCCAGATTCACCTATTATGCACACCTGGTGTTACCATTTCTCAGGGGTCCGGGTGGCTCAAATAGTTAGGTCACTGGATCTAACAACTCGTACAAGCCTATCACCAATACAGCGTGGGTTAGCACCCAGCTTTGTATATTATAGAAAAAGAACACTCGACTCAGTCGCAAGTGATAAAGTCTACCTATTGCTTGCCCAGGGTCGATGGTTCTCTCCGGGTACTCTGGCTTCCCCCACCACTAAAACTGGTCGCCAAGATATAACTGAAATATTGTTGAAAGTGGCGTTAAAACATCAAAAATCAATCAATCATGTTGCCGTTTCTCAATAGCGTGAGAAACATATCTCCCGTGTGTCCCTTGGAAACAATAAATTTCAACAAAATTGTTTTTGTTTGTTTATCAAAACTAGTTCTTTATTTCTACCAAACCTAATATTTCTACTCCTAGAAGGTATAAGAAAACATTTTTTTTTGTGTATGACCTTATTTGAAAACATTGATTTAAAGCAACAGTATGATAAACTCTTAAGGAAATAATAACCAAGGGCATTCTGGCACTAAATCTTCGAAACGTTTTACATATTTATCTCTAAATAGTGCTTCAAAGACAAAATCATGATGCATGTTCATATTGAGAAAAAGGGATGGCAAAGCAAATGGCATCACAATCAACTTTAGTTCCCCTTGACGAATTCTTTTGAAATGTTGACACAAGGTAATTGACCATGGAATTTGATTTTTACAGATACATTTCATGTACTGCACCTTGTAATGTGATATAGAAATTTCTACCTTACACAACTACAATATAACATTACTGACATTTTATTCTTATTTCTTTTTTTTACAAGAACACCAGTTTCACTGAAAAATGTACAACGCAGTCCATCACAAAGATTTAGTGGAAAATTTGATGTAAAATTTGACCAGAGATCTCAGATAACAATTCCAGTACGAAAACTTGACTTCGATTATCAGTCAATCTCATCGGAGGAAATTAAATCCCTGGAACACATTCGGTCAAATATTAATCAAGGACAAAAGGTAACCAAAAAAAAATATTGCTTTCATTAAACATGTCAGATTATTAAAGTCATTCAAAGGATACTATTGGGCCTGAAAAATCATGTTCCAGTAACCCCACAAATTCAATTTCATGTCCCTGTTGTCAGTCGTAATTATACTTTTTAAGCGTTTTTAATATGTGAATGAATCCATACAAAACATTACATAGATTCTGTCTGAAAGAACTTGACCAAGTGTTTTAGGCCAGCGGCGAGAACCATATTATTTTGACATTAATGCACCCTCAAAAGACACGGCTATAGTATACCTTTTCAGAAAGCTTATAGTTAGTACTTTAACTATAGCCTGGTCGTCACATTGAAATATGGTCAGATATTTAAATATATGAGGTCAAAGGTCAAGCTATAAATTTCATTCTTAAAGTGAATTAATTATATTTCCGACCAATATTTTGCTATAAATTCATTGAAATGTTTAGTTTTTATTTTCCTGTAAACAGGTTGTGCGCACAGACCACCGTCAAATTACGTAATTGGAAAAATGACGTTAAAATGACGTTTTTTGTAATAGCCCACCTGTAATCCAATGCATATTATGTTCAAGCAAAAACGTTATGAAATTTCATTTTATTTAATTTTCGTACCTACTGAATTTATAGTAAACCACAATTTAATGGAGTTTTATTTTTTATTTTTATATGCACACTCACATACCAAGAGCGGTTTCCGTTGTTTATCTATTTAAACTTACTCATCGTCAACTTGGCGCGTTTGAACATTGTGACATAGATCAGTTCCTTGACATGGACACAGATCTGTACATGACAGGCCTTGCTCAAAACAAACACAGCTTTTGCTACAAACCGACTTTCCTTTACAGGTACAGATCAAATCTTGAAGGAAGTAAGAGAACATCAATCCTTCAAACAAAATTTGCTCGAGCCCTGATTGTCCTTCTTGTCAGCCATGGGTAGCTGGAAGCCCGATTGCTGGTTTTGTAACATGTGCATTCATCCATATTTTGGTTTGAAACGAAGCTCTTAAAACATGTTGTTTGAATGTTGATTCACAGGGGGGGGGAGCCGAACTAATAAGCAATCCTTTCTTGTGGACATGGTGACGCGCAGTTTATTCAAGTCTGTGTGAACCTTTGTAAATTTTCTCTTAGGGTCATACAAATGAGAAATGAGATTCCTGCTTACAAATATTGCTTGGTCTATGTCAAGATCAGATAAAGCAGTTAGATCAAGAAACCTATCAGGGAAATCTTTAAGAGCTTTGTAAACTTACCTATGCCAAAAAAGCAGAAGTAGTGCCACACCCCGTGATTGCGTCTGCCGCTGGTAAGACATTGCAAATTACATATGACAGACAGTTACAGATTTCGTGCACTGATATGTAACGTCTACCGTCCTTGGTAGTTGCAATAGAGCCTGTTTGAAACCATAACTCACAGATGTTACACATCTGAGGAAAGTAGTGTACCAACAACACAAGAACGTCTGTGTCAGGAGATTTAACAACTATTCTACCATTATAGCCTTTGGCATGAAACTGTTGGTCAGCACACAATGCATGTAAAACCATCCGAGTGTCTGCTTCTTCATGGGAACTAAATAGTTCTGGACAGTCAACTATGCCATCAGTGTTTATTTTTTTCACTGCCTCTTGATTTGTGAACATACCTGCTAAAACCAAAGATTGTCCTTGCGAAAGAATGGAGTTTGTTGAAAGTATGTTACAAATATATTCACCCATAAACCGTATAAGCGCTTGCTTGTTTTGACAGTAAGAAAGAAATTTCTTCCAATCTGGTATGACCCTACCTTCAATCACTTCATAAACCTTTGGACTACCATGTGATTTCGATCGGCGATCTCGTTCACAACCTTTAATCGAATTGTTAACATCATACCGATCATAAACATCTACTACAGTTGAAGCTGTTTCAAAATGTTTCACAAGATTTGTTACATACTCTGATGCAAGATCACCGAACGTTTTATGTTGTTTGACATTATCTCCTTGCATGAGAGCCATACCATCTCTGATAACAACAGTGCAAGCAGAATCAAAGGCTGAAAGTGTAACATGTTTGGAAGCTTCCTCTTCAAGTTGATGAGCAAGATTTGACTTTGGTGCCTTGCGCATAATTCTGTCATCATGACACAGGGCAGTGGGAATTGGACCTATGGGATATGACAGTATTTTCTCAACTGTAACATCTTCCCTACAGTTTGACAAAACTAGGGCTCTCTTAAAAATTAGCTCGGGGTTAATATGAACATTAACTACATCACCTGTCCTGCATTTCAGTTTTGTAGTCTTTGTGAAGTCTTCAAAGGTTTTTAGTTTTGATTTTGAAATAGGGGTGTAGTAACTGCGACTTTCATTACCTTTAATACCGAAGTTCGTTAAATTTTCTGACGAGTACTTTTGGCAGATAATGCACTGACTTCAGTTTTTACCCCTACGTTCCCTTTTAGAATCAGGTGGACCAACTTTCAGTTCTGATTAATTTTATATGTAACTGTGTTTTATATATGCATGATTTTGCTTTTATGTATGTCTATGTATACATGAGCTTATGTTTTACACTAATGTCTATGCATGCATGTTTTTGCTTTGTGATATCATGTAATATGTGCTTGTAAAGTTATTTTATACCTATATGTGCTTTTTATGTAATAGTCGATTCAAAAGCTCACTAGAGCTTATGTTATGTGTTATAGATTTTCGACTTTAAATAAAACTTATTTGATTTGATTTTGATTTACAGGACTACAACTTTCCGACATGTTTTCTGATTTTGGTCAGTTCTGTACCGTACCGATACGGTTTTAAGTAATGCAATAATACAATTTTTAATCAGGCCTTTTATATCTTATCACATCATCTCATCATAGCAGTTGCTAGAACAACAAATAAAAATATAGAAATAAGGCTTAAATGTTTCAAACTGACAAAAGTTATCGAACAATTTAGGTCTATATGTCACAGGCACTTGTTTCTATCAATGGGGAACTCTTCCTCCCTCTTACTATTAGGAACTCTTCCTCCCTCTTGCCATTAGGAACTCTTCCTCCCTCTAATAGTAAGAGGGAGGAAGAGTTCCCCATTGATAAAAACAAGTGCTGTCACTAAGAACGGAATAGACTACGATAAATGTCGAAGAAAATCGGGTAGGATATTATTCCGGAAAATATGTATTCGAAAGCTGAAATGACACGTCATCTTTAACAGACGATATTTCATAAAGAGAACTATATTTTGATCTGATATGGATTGTAAAGTGAAGACTATATTCGCATATCAAGGATGTATTTTATGTCGGAGAATAATTCGAATTCTTCAATATTATGGACACTTGTTCCTACCTCTTTATTATGTTAATATTTTTTTTAAAACTGCTTCGCCAATGAACTTTTTAAGTTGTTATCGATGTGAATTAACTTTCAAAAGTTAATATCGGTAACCAACATTTAAGGTATTACTTCTTTTAACTCTGACAATTGAAATAGTACGTGTTTTCAAAATTTAGGGCACTGATACCAAAAGTGCCGTAAAAAAGAATCTGACCATACGACTTGGTGACGACCAGATGAAAATGTAACTAGACACTCTAGTCTTTCATATAAATTAGTTTCCATGTGTGTCTTCTGAGGGTGCATTAAAAATTTTAAATAGGCGTCTTATTTTGATTTGACCGCTGCACTATTTTACATTACTCCTGATTCAAGTTTACATGTAGTTTAAAATTAGATACGATCAACTTTAAATTTAGTTTGGACTTACATATAACTAGTAATCAGAAATACATGAAAATATATTCCTCAGGCCAAACAAAATTGATTGTTGGTTTCCCCTAACATAGGGAAATTTTTAAGGGCCGGCAGGCAGGTTTTTTTTTTTTTCCAGTAGATTGAATAAGCAGAAAGATCGAGAATTGACAAAAAAAAACATGTTCCCTTTCATTTAAATGAAGCACAAACATCAAGAATTGACAAAAAAACATGTTCCCTTTCATTTATTAGCAAACATACTGATACTGTATCTCAATCGTGACCGAAACCCAGTTCAAACATCAGAGTTTTTATTAGCAATTACAGCGGGGCTCCGTAATTGGAGGAAAATAGTTTAACACGCACAAGAACCTTGACGAATATGACAACACGATTACATCCAGTAAATGGGAGTCACGACCCGAAATGATTATGAACTATTTTAAAAGTAAAAATAGGCCTACTGACAACATATGTGTATCTCAATCTGTTCTATCAACATCTTTCTTCTGTAAATTTACTTAGGCAAACTTTGATTTGAGTTCATTATTATATTTTTGAAATGCTCACAGAAAAAAAAATGCTTCAAAGATTACCAAAATTCACACAATTTGCTTGTAACAATTTTGGTAACAAACAATAATTTGCTTGTGGACATAAAAGTTGATTTCTGTGCCTGAATATGTACTTTCCATGCATGCATATTTCAATTGAAACCAAAGAAATAATATATAGCCAAACAAGAATAACTAATTAATGCTTTAAATTCCTCTTTACAAGTTCAATCCAAATATAGATTCAGGGCTCACGCTGGAGGGCAAAAAAGTCACCTTGTGAATGTTGACTTCGCTTTTTTTGTGGTCTAAAAGCGAAGTTCAAGTTGCCCTGTAATTTTGAAGAGTCACCCTATAATTGCCGCCCGCGTATTTTCTCCACTTGTCATTTGTGAAAATGTCAATATCTATTGAAATCTCTTGTATCCGTGATTAAGTATTTTGAAAGTGACTTTCTTGGAAAGTAATCCATTACAGTTTAATTACATAAACTTTAATTTCGTTGATTAGAGGTTTTGTTTATGACATGCATTTGTTTATTGTTTTTATATATCGTAAACACACAACAATGGCACCATTTTGGTAAGGGGACGCAATGCAGTACTATGGAAAATGTTGACCAAACTTTTCGTCGGAAGCTGCTTTCAACAAAACAAACTTTTGATTTATTTTTTCTCATTTCTGTGACAATCTGTAAAATCATAGTTCTCATTTCAAATATGTTCATACAATGTATATGTGAAAATTGCAATTCAAAAATCGTTGAAATGTACGTACACGCTTCTGATATTTATCCATCCGCATTGGTATTTTATACTCGACAACGGGTTACTATATATTACGATCTAGCGAACAGACAGATGTAAACGTTTTAATGTATATCCAATTAAAAAATAAACAGTAGCTTCACTCCATTCTTGGAAACTGATTTGAGGTCTGGCAAATAATAATTACAGCCTTTTAATACTTTCATCAATTTTTGTCTGACAGTGGCAATTTACGTTTGTGTTATTTTTTCTGTACTGCTATATATACTTGGACAATTGAGTAAATTGACAGAGACATCATTCTTCTGCTGAAGATCACACATATATTATTTATTACAATTTGTGTGGTATTGGATCACAACACAGTAATATTTCAATAGGAAAAGGAGGGGGGGGTACATATAAAAATCACTGGTGTGCAAGACTCCAATAGTCAAGGTAGACAGAATAAAAATCCCAGAACAAATCAGTTCAGACATCTTTTTAACTATTTACTAAATTTTGGCAGGTTAATCAGAGGGGTCACAAAACATTGTTTCGGTTAATCGGAATTAACTTCTCCCAAAATCTCCCACTTCTCTCTGTTGTCCCCCACTTCTCCCTGTGAGCTCTCTGAAAGAGAAGCCATTTTCTCCCTCTAAATTGAAAGTAGTGGGAGCACTGATAGATTATTAACTCCTATTCATTGTTGAAACTCAACAAACAGCAAATATTCACCATTAACGTTTTTGTTACAGACTTCCATAAAGATAAAGCTGTTTGAGCTGGGAGAGGTAATGGATCAGCAAACCAAAACTGGGATGCTTCAGAAGAATGAATGTGTAGTAGCTGATGCCACCACATCAATGAAATGTACCTTATGGTCGGACGATATTAAAAAGCTACATTTAGGCCAGTCATACCTAATAAAAACATAGGTGTTAGACTATTTGATGGGGAAAAGGTGCTAACAACCACACCAGACTCCAGTATCAATCTTATTAATGATATTGGTGCTATTACAACAAGAGACATTCCAAAAATGAGCAAAACCATCAAATTTGAACTACTAGGAGTAAAATGCTCCAAACAAAACAATTGTAATCTTTGCAACCGTGATTTGGGAGAATTCAATGCAGCTTTACCCACTGTAAAATGTCAAAATTGTGGTATGACACAGAAAACTGGTCCAATCAAGCCGAAATATAAATGTGAATTTGTTGCATCATATGAAAATAACACACTAAGGATGATTTTACTGGATGGACCACTGAGAACCCATGATGAAACAGCAACTATAGATGGTGTTCAAGCTATTGAACAATTCTTCATGGAAAATTCCAGTAACATCAAAGCAGAAGTCAATGCAAATGAAACGCATATTTCAAAATTAATATCATTTGACTAAAATAATTTATCTGATCTGTATTTGTATACATTTTTGTTTTCTTCAAGGCATCAATTTCGTCGTCAGTCACTTCCATGCCATCAAGCAACTCCTATAAAAAAAAATCTGCCCATGTGTTTTTACTTCCGATCTTTTTAATGCGTGTTGTTAAACCGGTTTTCGGCAGCACCGACACACACACACCGAGTGCATTCTCTATCCAGAGTTGTCGTTCCTGCTACGCTACACAACATCTCTGTCAACGCTCATTTTACAAGATTCTTGTAAAACTTAGAAACAGTAAAAAAAATGTACTTAAAATTGTTTTAATTATTGTAAATATCAATAAAGACGAAAATAAGTCACTCATTTCAAATCAATTCTCTCTTAAAAATGATTTTACCCCCCACTTCTTGGAGAACTATTTCGCGGAGGTAAAAATTAAAAAGTTAAAAACGATCACAAATCATTTTTAAGACAGAATTGATTTGAAATGAGTGATTTATTTTCATCTTTATTGATATTTACAATAATTAAAACAATTTTAAGTAGATTTGTTTTACTGTTTCTAAATTTTACAAAAATCTTGTGTAATGGGCGTTGACAGAGATGTTGTGTAGCGTAGCAGGAACGACAACTCTGGATAGAGAATGACACCAAGTGGTGTCTATCGTTGTTATTGCTGTTCGATATGGATTTGCCTCAATGACCTTCGATGAAATTATACGTAATTCAAGAAGTATTCCAAATTGACATTGAACAAATAACTTTCTCTCGTTTCAGATACGGAACTGAAAAATTTCTGGAATAAAAAAAATTCGCGGAAGTCAATAAAATTTTCCCAGTCAGGCCAATTTTGTCGGAAAAGGGGAAACAAACAATATTTTAATTTTGGCCCTATTGATACAACTTGATAATTGAGTGTTATTATTATTATTTTTTTTTTTTAAGTTGACAATTCATCGCTCTTTATTTTGTTTTGAAGTTGAAGATACAACTTATGTAAATACATGTAAAATAAAATGTCTTAACTGTTGAATGACACAGAAAGATGTCATCAACCAAGAATACAATTTGTGGTGTCTTATAATGAAACACGCATTCTAAGACTTTTTATCGTTGGACTAAAATGACAATTTATCTGCTGTATAGATATATTTTTGTTTTCTTCAAGAACAAAAAAAAAACCTAGTTGTGTTGCTTCCTTCCGGCAGGAAAACTACGATCATGTTTTTAAACCAATTTGTTAAAATCGAACGTTTTAACATTTTTTTAATATACTCAAATAATAGCATTGAAAATGAAGTATTTCAACAGTATTTGGTGACTTATTTCACAATTGTTTGCATTTTTTTCATGCATGATGTATCTATAAAAATATGATCAGTCTAAAGGAAGAAAACACAACTGCATTTGACTTGTTAACAATAGTCATGCTATTGATACAACTTTATAATTAAGTGTTATTTTTGTTTTTTTTGTGTTTTTTTTGTTTTTTTTGAAGTTGACAATTCATCACTTCTTATTTTGTTTTGAAGTTGAAGATACAACTTATGTAAATACATGTAAAATTAAATATCTTAACTGTTGAATGACACAGAAAGATGTCATCACCCAAAAATACAAAAATGTGAATTTGTAATATATAGATTTTTGTTTTCTTCAAGAACAAAAAAAAAACCTAGTTGTATTGTTGCCTCGCGGCAGGAAAACTGGAATAATGTTTTTTTTTAAACAATTTGTTAAAATCGAAAGTTTTAACATTTCTTTAATATTAATAATACCATTGAAAATGAAGTATTTCAACAGTATTTGGTGATTTATTTCACAATTGTTTGCATTTTTTTTCATACATGATGTATCTATAAAATTATGATCAGTCTAAAGAAAGAAAACACAACTGTATTTGACCCATTAACAGTATTCAAGCTATTGATATAACTTGATAGTCCCCTACCGGCGAAAGCCAAAGGGGACTATAGTTTTAGGTTCTGTCCGTCACAATAAAATTTTAAGTTGTCCAGACTTTATTGACGTCCTTTGAGATATTGACTTGATATTTGGCATGTGGCTATATCTAGATGAGTTACAGTTTAAGTTCGAATTTCGTTCCGGTCGAATGATTTTTGGCTGAGTTATGACCCTTGAACTTGTATTTTTTGTTTTCTTCAAATTTTAAGTTGTCCGAACTTTTTTTGACGTCCTTTGAGATACTGACTTGATATTTGGTATGTAACTATATCTAGATGACTTACAGTTTAAGTTCGAATTTCATTCAGGTTGAATGATTTTTCGCTTTATAGTTATGACCCTTGAACTTGTATTTTTTGTTCAAATGTTTAGTTTAGTTTAAACATATTTTATTTGCCAATTAAACAGACAAAATGGATTAGACACAAGTAAAACATACTTATGAAGTCTTCTCCAAATTACAATGTGTTACAGTAAAGAAGTACATAAAAGGCATGCATTATTATATGTAGCACTAATAACGAATCAATGATGATATTCACATTAACAAAAAAAATTAGGAAAAAAAAAAATTAAGATGGATTCATGATGTGCATGTTCAACCAATTCAATTCCAGTTATACGATAAGGAATCTCTTTGAACATTTAATATAATCAAAAACATATTTAAATATAATACAATTTTGTTCATAAGTTAAATTATCATTGCCACATGTCAGAAATTCAATGTCTAGAGTGTAGCAAGTTGTAATTCTATTGATATTACCTATCAATGTAATTCTGGCTTGTATGTATATAGGCAGGGATGTAAATTAACTATTTTTTCCCAGTAGCCAGCTGGGCTACTGACTTCTAATTTCTAGGGGCCCAGCTAAATTTTTAAGGGCCCAGTTTTATTTTTCAGTCGATGAAAAAGAAAAATCAAAACATTCGGACCTGATATACAGGCTTTTTAAATACTTGTAGCAGTATGAATTTTTATCTTCGTCTGTCTTCCTCTTTTGTGGAGGTTTTATGCCACTGATAAACTCCCACATTTTCTAAACAGGAATTAACTACCTACATGTACTTATCATTTAAACTCTTAAAGGGGAATGGGTACGCAAAAAAGGTTTCCAGAGATGTTGAATTAATTTGTGTGATAGATCCAGCAATAATTAAATTTAATCAGGTCTTGTCCTGATCTGACCTAAAAAAAAATCCTAATTTTGTTAGGAATGCATTTTTTGTGATGTCAAACTTGTCTATAATGACGTTTGATGGCAATTTAATAAGCAGTCTTTATGTGACTGTCAGTCAGCATACATATATAATGCACAGTATAGGTATCCAGTTGATGTAATGAATACAATATATGTAAATATCTGTGTTTACTTATTCCTTTTACTGTATGCTGTATATTATTATATGTGTGCAGATATTGTATTTTAATATATTGTTTTTTTTATTTGTAAACAAGCTTAATAGTGACGGGTGTCACTAGTTGAGCAGGAACTGTTACCCGTTCAGGAGCGCCCGAGTTCACTCCCGGGTTTTAGTGGGGTTTTGTTTTACTTGAACTTTAGTTTTATGTATAGTGTTTTCTATATCATTCTTTGTTACTTTGTCCTTGTTATTTTGGCCATTGTGTTGTCTGCCCTTCTTCTATTTATGGATGTAGCATCATCAAACTCTTCTTATACGTTCATATAGACTTTCTTGTCTAACGGCCATCTTTTTTCAAGATGATATAGTGGCACATACAGCAGTCCGTGGGCCCTGTTTTCGGTTGCAAATATGCATTTTGTATTGCAAAGCAGCTATGTGTGGAACCTGCTGCCTTTTATTATGGAAGAGGAACTTTATTTCATTTTCCTATTACTTTCAAGAAAGATATTTGGAAACCATTTTTCTCAACATGTGAAGTTAATGCAATTATATTAAAGTGTAAGGGAAGGTGGTATGGTGTTTAACGTCACTTTCAACAATATTTCAGTTATATCGTGGCGGTCAGTTTTATTGCGGTGGAAAACTCAGGACCCGCAGAAAACTACCGACCTGCCGTTAGTCACTGACAAACTTTATCAATAATGTTGTATCGATTACACCTCGCCTGAGCGGGGTTCGAACTCACAACTTTAGTGGTGATGGGCACTGATTGCATAGGTAGCTATAAATCCAACTGTCATACGATCACGACCACGACAGCCACTCAAATGTCTGGAGAATTATCTAATTCGACCTACCTCCATTGTAAAAAGGCAGACCATATAATTAAACACTATCATTTCTTTTGGTGGTATGTGAAATCTTATGATGTTTGCTATATACAATGATTTATATAGTGGGAATTACAATTCAAGTATTATTTATATATACATGTAGTAAAATGTTGATAAACTACATTGGAATATTAAGAGTAGTCGATCAGAAATAATATAAATTATAAACAGACAAACATACATTTCTTCCTACCCCCT
>MJUT01054383.1:26817-37511 GCA_002080005.1 Gigantidas platifrons | reverse complement strand
GGAAAAACATGGTTTATTTATACTTCCTATTAATCATGTTTTTATATACAGTATGACTGCAAAAACAATTTGCAGGTCATATTATGCCATATGGTATAGGCATCATTGTTGAATGAAAACCCTAATTACTTTTTCTGTTTTTTTTTAATTTATTTGGTAATTTGTATTGTCCATGTTTTTAGGAATATTCTACACAATTTCGGTACACGTCACCTGTTCACTTTATTATTTCAGAATGTTTTAAATTATTTGTCACTTTGGAAAAACATTTTTCAGCTATTTAACTATACTTACCATAGTTTTCCAATCATTTGTGACCAAAATTCTGTCTGAAATTTTCTATTGACATTGTTTTAGATTGTACAATAATATATAAACATGACATTTATGGAGTGTTTTGCCATTTTTCACTTTCCAGTATAATTTTACATGTAATAATGACAGCTAATTTACTTTAATTTACTTATAAACATACCATTTCATGATTCAAGAAGGAAGAGAGGCAAAAGACTTAAGTGCATTTTTATGCTTAATATTGAAATATTAGACTGTTTCAGTCATTATACATTAGTTATTTAAAAAACGATTGTTGTCTTACATTTATTTTATATTTAAAAAATGTTTATAAGTGCAATTTTTGTGAAGATTTCTTGCTAAAAAGTGGCCCTAATGTTCAAGCAATGTATTAAGACTATATGCATGAAAAAATATGGATATTTAGATTTTATATGATTTTTTTCATTTAATTTGTGGATTTGACATTTTTCTTGATAAAAATGTGGAAAAACGTTTTGGGGTACAGGTGTTTAAATAGCCATAACTTCATTAATGTAACAGATATCTTGCTCAAATAAATTGCTTTTCACTTCAGAAATGCTATTGATAACATCTGATTTCAATAAATTATGCTCATCATTCAGCATAAATTTCCGTTACCATCCCTACCTTATGAATGATTATGAATAAATTATAAATACAGTTTTTATCTTCATTCATCACATGAAACACTACTTCAGACAGAAATGTAAACAAATGCATATTGAAATGGGATGCAGTTGGTTCAATACTGAAACAAACAAAAGGAAAACATCAATAAACAATAAAAACGCGCATCAAATACGTCGATAAAAAATCTCCAGTTATGAGACCCAATCTCCAGCCAAAAATTTGCAAATCTCCAGTTGTAGCATAGCAACTTTATCACATGTATGAGTATTCATTGTCCGTCCATTCAGGTCGATAAGTGTTACACAATAGAAATGTTTGACCTCTAGCACGCACTTTTATCCAGATAGTTTCGTCGGTGTCATTTTCTAAGACAGTTACACGTTCAACAAATATATCATCTTTAAAATAAATGAGAAGTCCACCGCCTGAATTATTACGATCCTTTCTGATGAAGGTTTTTGAAAAGAAGTCAAGTAATAGATCATCGTTATTAAAATTTACATCCAAATGGGATTCTGTGACGCAAAGTATATCATATTCATCACCGAAATTTTGAAGAAAGTGTAATTTGTTTCTAACACTTCTGATGTTAATATTGCATATGGAAATATATTTGTCTACATTATTATTGGTAATGTTCACCGGTGGATTCGAATTAAACGTACCAGGACCAGGATGTGTTTCTACATCACCTATTATTAGGATAAATTGTAATACAAATAACAGGAAAACTATATTAATTTCCGGAATCGTACTCTGCAGAAGAAACAGGGATAAGACAAGAGCCGAACACTGTAAGTTAGTTAACATAATTTGTTGATATGACTCTGCCCGAAAATTTACCAGTCCATACAGACACCTTTTCTTAATATTAAACAGTCCAATGGCCGCCCTGTAATCCTCTATACTATTACCCATTTGGATTTAGCATTTCAGGAAAAAAATCAGTACGGCCATTGTTACATTTTAATATTGTTTGTTCACACACATCTATGAATCCACTTAAAAAAATAGAACATATATACATATTATAACACAAAGTACACATTAAATATATGTACAAGTATGCAAAATGGTATGAATGAGACGATACTAGCATATCGTGAAATTGAGTTTCAAATGTCAAATGGGATTTTTATTTACGGCCCATGATTAATACACAAAAATTAATTTCTAGTGTACCTTGTTTGTAAACACTAATATGAATCAATTTTGTAATTTTTTAGTTCATTATACATAATTATTTTTAATAAAGATTTCAGTAAGTCAGACCAAAATGTCTGTAATCCAAAGTATATTTATATTTTCTATCATTATAAGGTAACCCAAGTACACTAAAAAAAATATATATATATATAATAATATTTATAAGACTATAGAGCTATATAGAACTCACACAAGAAAAACACAATAACTATTTCACAAAACAAGTCATTCAAATAGAAAAAAAATTAAAAAAATCTTATTACTTTTCTGGCTTTGTTGCAATTGAGATCCGATCTAAATTTGTATGATACCATTATGAGCTTATGTAAGCAATTCAAGAATTTATTCTTTACATGAGAATCATATTAAAAAAAAATATATATTGGAAGAGACAGCATTTACTCTACAGCAAATCGAACAAACCGCACATAATGTGTGCAAACTTTAAACATGCATACTTCATTTCTTCATTACAAAAGGATATTTACATTTTGGAGCCGTTATTAATAAGGTCTGAAAGTTTTCTAGAAAAATACGATAATGACGATAACTAAAAGGAGAATTCAGTTTATGAATAAATGTAAAAAAAAAGAAGATTCAATAATTAATCAAAAAACACAACACTATATCAATAGTACAATGAATATTATTCAAATATTTAGACACTTTAATTTTACTAAATGCTTCAGATTCCCTTTTGGAACCTTAAAAGGTATAGTTTTGAGAAGGTCTTTGTATTTTACAAACCAATTATAAAATTAGGAAGATTTGATTGGACAGAGTATAATATTGTGAAGGGACTTATGTAGATAAGACAACATATTGACAATTTAAACAAGATAGCACTTTTTCAATTCTCATTAAATACAAATGTACATAGAAATGATGAAATTGTAAACACATATATTGTAATATTACAGATGGATTCAAAACAATTTATAGTAGCGAATCATACATTCAGTTGGCATACCTTATTTTTGTAACAGTGATTTGATCATTTGTTCCGATTTAAACATGGGATAGTTTTTCGGAACCGTCTGAACAAGCATCATGGTTAAATTGTTGATATTATAAATGGTTTTAGAAATATACGGTTAAAGTTATCCTTTATTGTTTGCCATCATAACAGCTTTAAGATCTATAGATCTATATTTAATTTGTCAGTAAAACCTCAGATTTATTTACATGTATATGTCGCAATTTCGAGGTTATATACTAGAGAAAAAAATCACTTTTTTTTTTCGCTTGCGCCAACTAATGCAAGTAATAATATGAAACAAAATAAAAGTTACATGATGTATTTTCAAAGTTCAATTTATCCTTCAAACCACCATGATTAAAGAACAAACTAATGAGGATAATTCAAACACAATATTTCAATTCTCACTAGATACATAGAAATGATGATATTGTAACCATATATATTATAATATTACAGATGGGTTCCAAACGATTAAAAGTAGCGAATCAGAAATTCCCTTAGCATGAATTATTCTTGTATTTGATGTTATAAACATTTTACCCATAAGAACCTTGAGAAAATCCTCAAATATTTTAACACCATAGTTCAATGTTTACTGGACAACAACAAAAGTTGATGAAATTATAAACATATAGCTGATAAATTATAAGCATATAGCTGATAAATCATAAACATATAGCTGATAAATATAAGGATATAGCTGATAAATTTAATGTTTAGTTGTACGGACTTTTTTTTTTTAACCTCCTATGAAAAGTTGGCTTGATATTTGGTATGTGACTAGCTAGATGAGTTACAGTTTTAGTTCGAATTTCGTTCTGGTCGAATGATTTTTGACTGAGTTATAGCCCTTGAACTTGTATTTTTTGTTCAAATTTTAAGTTGTCCGGACTTTTTTTTGACGTCCTTTGAGATATTTATATTATATTTGCTATGTGGCTATATCTAGATGAGTTACAGTTTAAGTTCAAATTTCATTCCGGTTGAATTATTTATGCCAGAGTTTTGGCACTTCAACTTGTAATTTAAAATCTAGTCACTGCAAGGTGATACTTCTAATATTTTAGATCCTCTGATTTTTGCAGCCAATAGGGGACAATGTATATGCAATACTCTAAGAATTCTTGTTGAGTGTTATTTTTGTTGTTTTTGTTTTTTTGTTGACAATTCATCACTTCTTATTTTGTTTTGAAGTTGAAGATACAACTTGTGTAAATATAAGTAAAAAAATGTCTTAACTATTGAATGACACAGAAAGATGTCATGAACCAAAAATACAAAAATGTGAATTTGTAGTGTCTTATAATGAAACACACATTCTAAGACTGTTTATCGTTGGACTGAAATGACAGTCTATCTGCTTGATGTATAAATAGATTTTTGTTTTCGTCAAGAACAAAAACAACCTAGTTGTATTGCTGCCTCCTAACAGGAAAACTAGGATAATGTTTTTTGTTGTTGTTAAAATCGAATGTTTTCACATTGTTTTTAATATACTCAAATAAATACCATTGAAAATGAAGTATTTCAACAGTATTTGGTAACTTATTACACAATTTTTTGCATTTTTTCATACATGATGTTTCTATAACATTATGATCAGTCTAAAGGCAGAAAACACAACTGTATTTGACCCATTCACAATATTCACACTATTGATACAATTTGATAATTGAGTGTTATTTTTTTTTTCAAGTTCACAAATCATCACTTATTATTTTGTTTTGTAGTTGAAGATACAACTTGTGTAAATACATGTACAATTGAAGTCAGTTAGTCAGTATTAAAGTTCCAATTCCAAATTTTAGTAATGTGTTCATTTTATTGTCTCGTCTGCGACGAAGTTGATGCAGGCGAGACATGAGTATAGGTTTTTGTCTGCAGCAGCGATAACTTTTGAGTAAAACATATCTCAGAGAATTGAAGACATACACCATTCATATTTTGTGTTAAGATACCTTGTACTGTGACTCGTCTGTCTGATGTATGATAGAGGTCCTTGACCTCATTTTTACAGTTCAGTGACTTCGTCAAATTTGTGTCACATTTTCATGAGCAGGTCTGTTTCTCAGCTACTTTTAGAGATAGATGATCTATATTTGTTCTATAAATACATTGTAAGGTGTACATGTCAGTCTGTCAGAAGTGTATTTGTTTGATAGTCTTCTGCATTGGCCCAGAGGTTGTCCAAGATCATGTGCAATAAAATGTTTATAGTGATCTCCAGAAATAATCCAGGATACCAATACAAAAAGGCAGAAAAAAGATTGATTCTGGATAAAATAAGGGTAATAACAAAAGTACAGAACACCGATAAAAAGCAGATAACACAGAAATCAAATCGAGTGAGTGAATGAATGAACTCTGCCATTTTTCAGCTATATCATCAGAAAAGGTTAATTTCAATGAAACAATGATCAAGATCCACTTTATACTAGAAAAACACGCTTGGTTGGATAGACATATCGACCCACTTGAACACGTCCTGGTTCCAAGCCAACCCAACTTTGCACTTTGTCCTTAACGCAGCATGCTTAACAGATACGCAACAGACACCCCAATTGGGCCTCCATCCCACTCTGCTGTACTCCAGACAAAAGCACACGAACTAATACACCACAGATGCATTTGAAAAAATATTGAGATCATGATAGATGAGTCACTTATCACTGATGAAATTCACGATCAAATAATGACGATACCGTTATTATGTATCAAACTTCCATTTTACATTGCACTCGGTATTTTTATTATTATTTCATGTGCTTCCTACCAAACAATTTTATAATTATTTGTCTACATTTATGCTTGGATAAGTATTTGACAAAAATAATAGATGCGGCCACGAAGAGATGTTTTAAGAAAAGATTGAAAGATCCCAGAAGGTTCCAAAAGCAGACAATACAATGATCAATAGAAAAAAAACAAATGAACAATAATCTACAAAAACAAATATCGAGCAACACGAACCCTAGATACGATAACGTAACCCTCATTCCGCTTGTGCTCCATTTAGGGTTACGAATCGATCTCATTCAACGTATGGGCGCAAATTAAAATTTTCGTTCCGTGAATATTTCAACTTTCTTTTTGCATATCTGGTCATATTTTATTATTCCCAACAATTTTTAAGTAATGGTGATACGAAATAAGTGTTACAATCCCTGTTTCTATCTTCAAGACCGGTTTCGTATTTGAAAACTGTTACTTGTCCGTCATAACACCTTACGTAGACTCTCGCGATGGGCGGAGCCTATCCATTTCTGCCAAATATGGAAACTGTTACTACGAAAAAGTCGGTTTTACTATAAAATTGATCCAAATAAGGATATCTCAAAAATGAGGCAAGTGCGCGTGAAATAGCAACTTGTAAACAAAATGTCGGACAGAAAGAAGATTTCATGCATTCAAATTTTCAGATGGATATAAGTCTACCATGGATTGCTGCGATTATTTAACACCTCAAGGTTTACCTAACGCCTTGGACACAATATAATGACATTTTCCAATCATACTTTGTTACATGCTTGATATCATACTTCAGAGATGAAATAGTTTGGTGGTGGTGTTTGACCATATATTTTTTTAATATTTGCATTTATATGCCAAAAAATGACCAAAATTGGTCGTTACGCTGTGTCATTTGAAAAATCAGCCTTTTTCCATATGAAATTACTATTTACTGCATATTGATATATAGATTAGTACATATCATTTCATGTGAAAATTTACTTAGCTTTTTATCACAGGTTATTTCATGAAAATCGCATGAAAATTACAGGAAGTATGGTTTTAAGACCAAACCCTGTACCTCGTTACACATTTTGCAGTTTTTTATAACTGTAAACATTGCAGTCATAATCTTTCCTTTTAATATAAGATTAAAATAGTAATATGTGATTGATGAACATTTTAAACACACTACAAACTAAAACAAAAGAATTTAGTTTGATAGAATGTTCAAAACAGATTTAATACTGTGTACAAGTTAGGTACCCAATTTCAGGTTTTTTCTGTCCCATCCGTAGACACATGTTTTTTTCTTATATTCTCCCTGTTAGCAGTAAGTTAGTTGGTACATGTATATGATAGATGGTTTTTATTTCCTCCAAAACAAAACAAATTATGTCACAAAATGTGGCAAAGTCCCATCCGTAGACACATATGTAAAGCACCCATTGGTTCAGATTTACAATATTAATATACTGCAAATTTTGCATTTGTGACTTAATTGTGCATCATTTTGACATTAAAGATAACATATTCTTTTGGGATTGTGATTTTTTTTAGAAAAAGCTTTTTTTTGTCATAAAAATGTCCAATTTTGTTTTGATTTCATTTTTATATTTTTTAAATAGCCTAATTATAAGGAGATATTTGATTTTTAGTTGTCCAATTAATGCCACAAAATGATAAAATCATTTTGGAATTCATAACAAACATATTAATTAACCATGAGGGCAATGCTTTAAACATATTTATGTGTCTACGAATGGGACATTTTCCAAAAATATGGACAATTGGCCTATCTTTCAGCTGAATGTGCTATGAAGTAAAACAGACAAGATGAAACTAAGAACTAGAGGCTCCCAGGAGCCTGTAATCGCTCACCTGGTTTTCAATTTACAATTTGAGCTCATTTTGACTTATACTAAAGCAGCAATGGACAATTAAAGAAATTTCTACTTTTAGTAACAGCGGCCATCTTGAATGGAGGACGGGGCTGTCGGACACAATTTTGAAAGGGACCCACCCAGGAACCATCCCTGCTAGGTTTGGTTTAATTTGGTTCAGCGGTTTCAAAGGAAAAGATTTAAATGTGAACTTTTATCAAAATATGCCTAATTTGCATAATAGGTATAAATGGACTGGATGGCTGATCGGAACAAAAGTAACACCACTTGGACAGATCATGCAAAGGAACATTCCTGCCAAGTTTGGTCCTATTTGCTTCAGTGATTCTATAAAAGAAGATTGAAATTTCGACCAATCAGAGGCTTTTATGGCCACTGGCAGCCATGTTGGATGACTGATCGGAACAAAAAGTAACAACACTTGATAAGGACCTTGCAAGGAACATTTCTGCCAAGTATGGTTCCAATCCATTCAGTGGTTCTTGAGAAGAAGTTTGTTTTACATATTTCCCATAGGGTCGCAATATTAAATTATGTCCCCCGCTGGCGGCCATCTTGGATTTTCAATCGGTCCAAAAAGTAACAACACATTAGCAGCTTGCAATGATCATTCATGACAATTTTCAATTCCATCCTCCATGTAGTATCGGAGAAGATCATTAAAAATTTCAGACAATCAGAGGCTTTTATGGCCCCTGGCAGCCATGTTGGATAACCGATCGTAATGAAAGTAAGAGCAGTTGGTTAGACCATGCAAATGAACATTCCTGCTACGTTTGGTCCCATTTGCTTCAGTGGTTCTCTAGAAGAAGATTGAAATGTTTATGGACGGACGACGAACGCCAAGTGATGGCAATAGCTCACATGACCCTTTGAGTCAGGTGAGCTAAAAAGGAAGAACATAGAGGATGGTGATGAGAACACTAAAAGATGAAAAACAGAAAAGGAAAAGGAAGGAAATGAACAGACAACAGGAATAAGTCTGAAAACCCTAAGAATGCAGCGTTACCGTGCAAAAGTGAAGCCGGGCGGGGATATAAATATGATGAGCTGAAACAAAGAGATGTAGAAAGAAATAGGAAAAACAGACAGTTAGGTTACAAGTTAGAAGAGAAAGGATGATAAAAGAGCAACAGACAAACATAGGAAGAAAGAGTGTGAGCGATAGCGAAAACAAAGAGCTAAGAAAGCAGAAGAAAACAAAAGTAAACCTGTTACACCCAAAAGGAAAAACTCAAAGACCAATAAGAAACGTACCACAATAAATTTTATGTTACTTTGTTGAAATGCTGTGTTAAAGTTGCTTGTTTTTGATGTGTTATGAAACAGGAGTCTAGCTTTTGATGTGAATATTGATAGAATTACATATGAAAGATTGGTGCTTTGTTTGGAAATCTAGTCGGCTTAGACTCTATGCTTCTGTCCCATCCGTAGATACATTATAGTTGCCAGAAACACATCTAATTGCACTTATATACACCCTTATTCATATAGGAATACAGAAATACTGAAAGATAGTTTTATTCAAGGAGAAATAACTTCATACTTTATATATATATATATATATATATATCTTAAAATACTCTCTCTTGTGCCTTTGTAGTGGTGTTAAAAGACACAAATTCGAGAACTTTAACAATACAAAGGTTTGGAAGTGAGGCAGTTTTGTCTTTTACTTTATTTTTATCACAAAAATAGGGTTTACAATGATTGTTCAACTGCACCTCCAATCAGATCTTTAAGGTAGTTGATTTTGTCCCATCCATAGACACTTTTGCCAAAAATTTAATATGGTGTAAATAAAAAACCTATGCAGCTGTTGTGATTTTTTTTTGTAAGTAACTTTTGGTCATGTCAGATCTTCAAATTTAAGTTACTTTGGGTTTTGATAGGTCTGTTTTCAGTTTCTAAAGTTATTTGAAAGTAGGTGAAATTTGAAAAATTATGGATTTAAAAAAAAAAAAATTCAGCATTTCTTTATAAATGGACTTAACTGAAAAATTTCTTCTTCTATTTACGTCTTAATATATCTACTATAAAATATTGATTAATAAAGAGTGATCAACAACTGTTATATTACCAAAAAAGAAGTTTTACTAAGAGGGTGATTTCTCAATTTTTCTGACTTTTTTATTTTCAAACCCATATATAAAAAAACTAAACAAATAGTAAAGACCGAAACTGTTAGTTTTGTTTCACAAAATGTCTTTGCTATCAGAAAAAAACAGGTAAAGAATAATTTGATAACATTATTTTTTTACTAAATGTGACACACAAAATGTCATTATATTGTGTCCAAGGCGTAAATATATTTATCTTTCACCCCCGTTAATTTTTCCAACCACTTACAACGGAATTAGGACAAAAAACCACCCGGTGTGAATCACTCCGGGCACTGCTCCCATACGTTGAATGGGATCGATTCGTAACCCTAAATGGAGCACAAGCGGAATGAGGGTTACGTTATCGTATCTACACGAACCCCACTAAAAACTGGAAGGATATGTAGTTCCAGCTTCGCATGTGGCAACCATCATGATACTTCATGCTGCAAACCTGGTGACAAGTCATGAATATTAAGAATTCATCCAGTGTTATAAAACCCACTCTACAGCCTTCACATTCTAATTTTATATCTTGAAGACTGGTTGATGCTATGGCATTGTGATCACATGACCCCTTCTTGGTACTACCTGGGTCTAAAATAGGAGACTTGGAATTGGTTCTGAAGTGAAGATTTCAAAAAACTTCCAATCAATTCTTTTGCCAAAACAACACTGCACAGGTGTCACTTGACCTCTTTTTCATGGTCTAGTGACTTGTGTCACACTTTCATGAGGTGTGATTCTCCATTACTATAACGGACAGTTCGACTATATTTAATTTAGTCTACATACATTGTAAGGTATAAATGTCAGTCTAAC
>MJUT01054383.1:0-13234 GCA_002080005.1 Gigantidas platifrons | reverse complement strand
AAACAAATTTAATTAAATACAAACAATATTTGATACCTTTGAAGTGTGGAAGTCAACTTATTTCTGTGCTCAGTAATGTATTTCAGTTTTAAGGCTTCACGTATTGCAGGTGCCCGTTCCTACTAAAATGACACTTACAATACCATAGGAAGAAGTTTTGATTAATAAAAATAGGAATGTGCCGGTCTGACAGAATAAATAAACAAATTTCAAGTCTGTCTGACATTTTATTAAAACTGAAAACGGAATTTAATGCCGTTCTAAAATTCCGTTGGCAGTGGAAACTTGGAGTGATGAATAAATTTCAATCGCCAACTGGGCGACCGCAAAGTAATATTTGATCGCCCAGCTGAAATTTTACTCGCCGTGGGCAACCGTTAATTTGCATCCCTGCTTAATTGCGGTTTAATTAAAAAAAATTTGTATGGCAGTTGTTGAACCAGTGAGTCAGTCACCTGAATCGGTCTGTATGATTAAATAGTGTCTGTCTTGAAATATTGTCCTCTGTTACAATTGTTTTCTATGATAGTCTGAGGACGGAATAAAGCACAGAGGTGACTTCTTTTGGTCTGCTGGGGATTTTTCATTTGAAAAAGATACAATCGGACACATTTTCACAGGACAATATTATGTCTTACAGGTCAGCCTGGTCAGCAAATTTACACATGTATTTTAATTCTGTATTTTACCAGCAAAAAATATAATAAAATGAACTAGAGGCTCACATGAGCCTGTATCGCTCACCTGACATAACTAAGTCCTCTTAAGAGTGTCTGCATGCCGAATACATGTACATCTAAGTTACTATTCAAATCCCATAAGGTTCTATGTTAAAACTATGTCTGCTCATGGCAGCCATCTTGGATGGAGGTAGTAATCACCGGACACAATTTTAAAAGTATACTACCCAAGGACCATCCATGCCATATTTGCTTTAAATTGGCTCACTGGTTTCAGAGGGAAGACTTTTAAACAATTGTCCCATAGGGTCCTATGTTAAAACTATGTCCCAGGGATATACACTAACTTTTGAACCATGGTCGCCACCTGGTCTCCTAACTTTCATTTTCAAGGAGCCCAACAAATAATTTAGGTGCCCAGATTTTTTTCAGGTAGATTACAGATATGGTAAATCAGATATTTTAACAATATCTCCATTTTGACAAATCAATTTTGACTTGTTTTTGGATTCTGTTGTTTTTTTGAATAATTCCTTTAACTTGTTCCTTCGGTATTCTGTTGCGGATATATGTTATATGTGTTTTAAAGTTAATCACCAATTTTAATCTTATACTGTATACTGTATTTATGAATATGATTAAAACAAAATCTGAAAGAATTAGAAATATGACTTTCATTCTTTTAATTTTCAGTTGTGGTTTGCTTAGCCATAGGCTCTGAAATAGTTGAAATATATTGCCAACAAACAATTATGCATTGTCATTTGGCCATGTAAAATTGATTGTTGGTTTCCCCTACAATAGGAAAATTTTAAGGACAGGCTTGCATGCAGGGTTTTTTTCTTCAAGAGATGTTAAACCACAAATTCAAAATGAACAAACATGTGTCTTATGGGATGTAGAATATGCTTACCACCAATGGCACACCTGGTCTCACTTTTGGTCCTATAATGGTATAAAGGAGTGTGTTGTGTTAAATTTTTTGTTTTTTTCTTGTTTCTGTCAAATCAGTGTTTTGGTATATTTCCCGTGAAGGTCACAAAATAAATCATAAAGGCTTTTGCTAAGCCAATAAAACTGCATCACTCATATTTCGTTGATAAATGCGTATACATGTATTTCTGTAAATAGTCAGAACAGTTCCACTGGGCACATCACCGGTGGCCATTTTATCCATAATGTACGTCACGTACAGGTTTTAAATCATGATCATTTTACCGTTATCCTAAGCGCTCTTGCTTTCTTAGAGTTAGAATAGAGGGCCGATGTGTTCATTTTATTTTATTTTATTGTATTTATTAGTAATAGTAATAAAAGATAACGACCCGGCGGCAAAAAATTGACTTGGGGAAACCGACAATCATTTCTCAGGGATAATTCTAATGACACCGCTGATTTCTATATACCATTACCAAAATATGTAAAATAAAAATCGGAAACCAGTCGCAATTTTGGTACGTCTAAAAACCGGTGCGGGAATTAATAATTCTTGACATCGCTCCCAAAATTTTCAGTCGTCACCTGGGCGAGAAGTAATCGAGTTTTCACTCGCCCAATACAATTTCAAGTCGCCTTGGGCGACTGTTAGTGTAGATCCCTGATGTCCGCTGACTGCGGCAATCTTGGATGGAGGTCGGACTCACAGGACATAATTTTGAAAGTTGACCACCTAAGGACCATTCATGCCATTTTTGCTTTAAATTGACTTGCTGGTTTAAGAGGAGAAGACTTTTAAACATTTTTACCATAGGTCCTATGTTAAAACTAAGTCGAGTCATGGTGGCCATCTTGAATTTCCGATCAGCAAACGATTCCCAAGTTTAGTACAGGATCACCCAATGATTATTCCTGTAAAGTCACAATTCAATTGGCTTAGTGGTTTCTAACAAAAAGATTTTTAAAATTTCGACCAATCAGAACACATTATGAGCCCTGGCAGTCATGCAGAGTTTCTGCTACAATTTTACAAGCACAAGACAAATGTCCAATATAAGGCAATTTCTATCAGACAATTTGTCCTAAGTAATTTTGTGTTATCAGACAGACAAATTGAGGATCACAAAGTGATCCTAATCTAAGGAAGGGGGTTAGCACCCCAATTTTGTTTTTGAAAAATTAGGCCCCATATCCTGCATTCTGAGGGTCTCTGTCAGTGTTCAAATCTTTTTAAAAAAACCAAGTTTTTTTTACCAGGTCAAACAAAAAAAGTTGTAAATTTCAAAGAAATTAATTTGTATACCGAGTGTACAAACCAGGAATTCACAATACAAAATGAAATGGGGAAATACAGAGCACTGATGAACAAAAGATTTTTTGTACAACACACTGGTTGGTTAAGTTTGTTATGTTTGTTAAATTCAACTTCAGTGTATGATTGTTCTAACCTGTTACAGTCAACTCCACCTATTCGAATAATATTGTTGATAATCGAATATTCTTGCAAAACACCAAACCCTTTAAAATTTATTGAGTTTTAAAGGAAAAAACCTCTGTTTATTTGCATATCGGATAAGCGTATATACCGAGTATTTGAATGGAAAAATTCAGGTAAAAAGTTGGCAAACTTCGTAATAATGGAATATTCTTCTACATTTTGGACAGGAAATGCAGCTTTGGAAGTTTACATGTCCAGATTAGAAGAGTTCACACACTCCATTGCTGTATTTTTTATTCAATAAAATATTAAAATTAGAGGCTCAGCACTGAGCTGAGCCTGTGTCGCTCACCTTGCATTCTGCTCTGAAGAAACTTAATACAGAACATTCCATAGCCTATAGGTGCTTCCCACAGGCCTCTACATTAACATTTTTTTTTAACTTTTCCTTCGGACATTACTAACTAAAACGAGTTGCAAGTCAAAATCATTTGGTCTTGTTTTATACTCGGCTATAAAAAAAACTTCCGGTAGGGGATGGGGGTGACCTCGGGCCTCAACTCCTGGGGCAATTAATTTATCTATTCAACCCGATCATAAATATATATGATTTGGGGAGGGGATCTCAACCATTAAAAAGTTCACCTCAGGTAGGGGATGGGGTATGACCCCCGGGGCCCGACTTGTCCGACTCGTCCATAGAACCTGCCGGAGAAGTAGATTTTCCTGGCTAACTTGTCCGGGGACAAGTAAAAATCAACAAATAAAAATAATTTCTAATTAAAGTACTCTGGGAAGACAATTCCTCAAATGATATTATATTGTAAATATTGAGTTATATAGATAAATGTTTTTTTTTTTTTTATTGGAAACGAATGACGTCAGTGGTGTTCCAAAAGCAGCAAAAAATAACCAGAATTGTACAAGTTCTAAGTTGAGTATTACAACCCGACTGCAATGTTAATTGTACTGCATTTACTAACGATAACCGGGACCGTCCATAGCTTTTCATAAACAAACAGGGCCTTACATCCGTGAACGTATAATACAAATCGGGTTGCAGTCGTTACAATGGACAAATATTTTGTAATAATAAAAAAAAAGACTGGGAATGATTCTGGCCACAATGAACATCACGAGAAAGTTAAACGCAAAACTCTAGCGGAAAAGGACACAAAATGTGAGGAAAAACACCCAAGTGGCTAGCCGATTTCTCATGTTTACTGCTGGATTCTGATGGTGTCATATATTGAAATATCTGCAGAATATAATCTGATTTTGCTGACAAGAAATCATTAATGTTTATTGGCAAAATCATGGACAGAATGGATACCTATCTTCCCACCAGTAATATGCAAAGTATGAAAATACCACTAAAACTAAATACTAGTACATGACTGTTTTGATTGATAAATCCATTGTCAAGGTTAATCAAAATGAACTTCATTGATGTGAGATTGTTTTTCAACACAGCTTATTCTGTATCTAAAAACAACCAGCTATTCTCTGACTGCATATTCCTATCTGAAATCCAAATTTAAAATAGCCTTCATTTGGGCAGTGATCACTTAGGCAGGGATGTTTGTGTTAACTATTAAAACTATATTTCAAATTTTACGCAATGATGTACCGATAATAGACAATATAAACGAGTTCAATTTAGCAACTGTGTTTATAAGTATCAAATGTTTGTACAAAAAACAGGACAAGTAACTTTTCTCAGATGACTTGGCCAGGGACAAGTAGGGTAAATCCAGGTAATTCCGGACATTTTGCTGGTTCCGCATAGGCAATATCAGCAGTACATCCCTACGATAAGGTAATGTCAAAATGAATGTACCAGAACACGAAAGCATGACTGGATCCCCATTCCAAATACGGTTTATCATTGATAGTGTTGAAAATAAAGTGACCAGGTACCGAAATTCATACGCTAGAAATATGGGGCAATTCCGGACTTTATGGGGTAATTCCGGACTTTCTGAGGGTAATTCCCTCATATAAATTTGATACTATAATAAATTAAATACAGTCTAAGGAAAATTACGTTCGCTTATCGTTTTTTCTGTCCTCTTTTGATAATCAGTTGTTAAACTTATTTTTTGATGTACTGTACTTTGATATTGTTGACGAGCCTCTGAATCAGATTTTTTTTCCTCCACCAAAATCAGAATATGTTTTTCAGCAACATTGGGAATCAGAATTTTTTTTTAAGAAAGTTAAATGGTCCGTCCCACAGTGGACAACGTACGTCATGATCATGACTAGGAACACGGTAAACAAGTGAAAAATACCCATCACTTCTAAAAGGGTTGCACAAATTGATGATCTCACGTTATACTAAACGAAATTCAAAGCGTAAAGTACACGACCTCCTACCAAATGTCAGTTATTAACTTACATTTGTTCCGAATTGTCACAAATCATCACCGGTTTTGCAAACACTCGCTCATAAATAGTTTACACTTTCAAAATGTTTATGAGCGAGTGGTTGCAAAATCGGCTATGATTTGCAACAAATGAACAAACATATTTCATAATTGACATTTGGTAGAGGGTCTTACATTTTACCGCTTTGAATTTCATTAAGTTATTAGTTTTGCAACTCGACACGAAGTCAGCTGTTTTCCTGTTTAGCGTGAAGACCTTGCCGTTTTTGACACCAAATAGAAGAGACCGGGTGTGAAGCCACAGTCCCAAGAGAGAGCCAACAACTTGACAATGTAAATGTACGGGACTGACACACAGTGACACACCAAAATATTCGACTCCATACCGGACTTTCCACTTGCAGGGTGACAGGTGCTACGCGTGGTGCAGATCATGCTTACCGGAGCACCTGATGATATTCCCAATTTTTGTGAGCGTTCACGCTGCTAGTGCTTTATTTTTTGTGGCGTTCGTGTTCAATTCTGTTTATTTGTTTTGTCCTTGTTATTTCTATTGTCTTTTTGTGTGTACTCTCTCTATCGCTTTTCTAACCTGTGATTTTCTGGATTTAATTATTTCTTTGGCTTGCTGCTTCGGTATTCATTTGCCGATGTTTCTTGGGACGTTTGTAGTCTTTGACATTTACCCATAAACACGAATAGACAAGAATTGGGAGATATTTTTTAACTGGAACGGAGGGAAAACGTGAAGATGCAAGATGAAGTGACACTTAAGACTATAATTCATTTGAAGTAACGATCTTGGAAGCTGTTTACAGCAATAAATGTCATTAAAATGTCAAACCCAACGTCACGACAAATATTACTCATTATAATAATTTAACTGGAGAAGATGCTATTGACGTAAATACACCAGGTGTACATTGCTCTATCGGAAGAGCAGCAATAGATGGAGATGGGAGGAACATCAGCTGCTAGAGAGCTGGACGATGATGAACTGCTAGTATCGCCTGTAGCGATTACAGAACTTGATAGCAAGGCCAGCCCAGCCGAGGCAATTGCAACATCATCATTGCTTGTAGGTGCAGAGGCGACGGGTGTTAACGGAGATTCATTCACAGTAGAAGGCACAAGAGCTGAATCGGATGGTTTTGATGGTAACAACATACCCTGATCTACTTTTTATATAGATACTCGGGGCCCGGTCAATCAAAACATCGTATGTTACCGGCCCCTGTGCAATCAATTTGTCCAATAGAACATATAGATCTACCTCTGAACTGAAAATAGAAGTCAGTGCGAGTATTGGAAATTCCAAAAAAGTATACTAGCTTGAAGAATATCAATCTAATTGAAATTAGATCTCTCACTTCCTCCCGTTTACTGAAGTGAGAGATCTAATTTTAATTAGATTGGAAGAAGATATGATTTCGTTCAGAAGTTATCAGTAGGAAAACGGACATACCGGTATTGACCGCAAGTCCGGGCGGAAAATGGACCGACAGCCTTAAAGGGGTATCACCATGTCACTAGTGTAGATGAGTATAAAGATTGCGTTACATTTTTGCCAAGACAGTATGGCTGTTCGACGGACTTCGCTATTCTACTGTCGCATTTTTATGTAGTGATGACAGTGACATAAAAATGTTTCTCGTGATGATGAATGTGTAGACAGAATGTGTACAATGGTGTAAATAGTCAAAGATTTTAAGTTATATCATATGAGGATTAATCGTTGCATCCGAGACACCAAATTTTATAGAATTATAGAAGCTGTCCTGAATTACCCCACATTCAAAAAATGCGATGGGGAAATCCGGACAAATATAAAAACTGATTTTCATAAAAATTACGGAATATTTTTGCAAAAATACAATAATTACAATTAAAACAACAGTGTGTTGTTAGGAAAATCAGGGTACACTTAGTAAAAACGATATACTTACTCAGATTGTGTGGTTTAAACGTCAGGGTGCTAGCTGAACTAGTTTTTCAAAATGTTCCGCTGTGAAAACTAACGGGAGAAGAAGAGTCCAGTCCAATTTCTGACGTCACTCGCATTCATTCGGAATATATTTATTTTCAGTCAATGTAATTGGTAAAGAATAAAACAAGAGAAGATACAAAAAGTGTTTTATTTAGTAACATACGACAACAAGAGTACGAGATATTATAAATAGAATGAGAGATTCTGTAGTCAATTCCGGAATTGACCCGTGTCCGGGAATACCCGGATTTACCCTAGAACATTTCAGTATTTCCACACCCGTTAACATTTATAATCTGCTGTTTTTTTCATATTCATGAGTCACCTTAACAGACAGTAAGTAGGAAGTCACAAACCTATAATATATGACACATCAAAGTAGTTTTGTTGTGCAGCCTGTTTTGACCCCCCCCCCTTTTTTTTTTAATTCCACAAAAGTTAGTCCGTGCTTAAAATATAGTACATTCCTTTATGAATATGTTTGAATAAAGATGTTTCCATTTTCTAAGTAATTCGCTGTAACAAAAACTGGGGAGTCAAACAACGAACAACAAAGTTTACTAACCATGAACAGTGCAAGTTGGAACAACGTAAATCAAACAACACGAGCACTGTTCTTTAACCAGAGTTTAAAACGAAAATCTTGGTGGTGGTGTTTAGTGATATGCAAATTACCTCCCCAAAATAGTTTTCACCAAAAACAACACCTTCAGGATACTAAAAATATTCTGCTTCTTCGTGTCTTTGTCAGTGTGTTGATATGCGCTCTCCATATTTGAACTGCTCGGTAATGCGCATGTGCGAATTTTGTTACTTCTTGTTTCTAGCCCGCAAAAATTTAAAAATGATAAAACGAAAGTTTACCTACGGATTCGATTAACAGTTCAACGCATACATGGTGGTTACTAGTAGGAAGGAAGTCCCAGTAAGAGACTTATATTAAATTGAAACAGAGACATATTTGGCTATGATTTAAATTAAGGGATTCGTCTTAGGAAAAAAAAAAGGGGGGGGGGTGCATGAAAATAAAATTAGGAAGGGGTTGGCCATAAAATGAAATAGGCATTTTGCTCTTTTTGCACCAACTTCATTATTTGCTGACTGCTAAAAACTATTTTAGCCTATCTTTCAATCTGTGAGAAATAATATTGCAACTAGTTTCCAACTGATATATGAAAATAATAATCGTAGTCACCAAAAACAAATAAATCCAGAATTCTCTACCCAAAAAGGGCCTAACCCAAGAGTTTCAAATAAGCCCTCCTCTTTAATATTGCATCTCCTTTGAACTGAGAAGGTTGGATGTTTAACGTTGAAACAACGTTGCTGTTTTCAATGTTGTTCCCACTACGTAATATCAACGTAGATTCAACGTTGCAAATTCAACCACAGGCGCTTGTGTAGAGTCAAAAATATGCTCGCTATTTTAGGTACATAGCGAGCATTTTTTTTTACTCTACACAAGCGCCTGTGATTCAACGTAGAAATTGTAACGTTGAAACAACGTTGAATTTTGGTTGTTCAACGTAACAACCAAATTTCAACGTTGATTCAACGTTGTTGTGCCTGCTGGGTATAAACCCAACTACCATGCGATGACGACGTCCCCTTTTCATTACTTGGTATTTTTATTATTTTCTACGTGTTATTCCATGAAATACACTTTCTGTTAATGCAACATTACATACACTATCAAATACATTTCTTAGTATTCCTATGCAATTGATTTTGATTTCATTTCATGATCGCGTGTCAAAAACATAGGTGTATATTTCAAAATAATTACAACACACATACCAAATATAAGTAATATTGTTTTCTACACATATAACAGATAAGATCAAAACAAAAGGTAAGTTGCAATTTTTTAAATTTTTTACACTATATTTCACTTTTTAAAAATTATATTTATTTGGCAAGTCAGTAGGCTATATTTGTATCGGCTGTCTTCCCCTAATAAATCTGGTCGTCACTATATTGGTTGCCTTTAGTGACATTTTCAATAACCAACAACAACTCTATCCATCAACCTTTGTTTAACAGCTAATTAGTTGTCGGTAATCTCTGTATTTTGTAAGCTTTGTCAGTATTACTCGACACCAATTTTGTCCTACGAATAATGGTGTTTAACCAACATATTGCATCTTCTTAGTCAGTAGTCAGTTAACAACGAACATTCATTGGCCACTGCTATTGTACTATCCATGTTTATGTTGTCATTGTGTGTAGTTTATTTTAGAGTTGAAACTAATCTATGGAAGTTTTTGTTTTTATTGTTTGTTAATATCTGTATTGTTGTTGGAGATTCAATTATCAAGAGGGAGAAGGTTGGGATCCAAATAACATGTTTAATATCCCCGCATGTTTGTGCATATCCCATCCGTCAAAAAGCAAACTCATTAATGACGTCGCTGGTAAAACCATGGGTCACATGATTCTAATTTGAAAATGTTGACATTTTCGTCGGTCATGAAAATTGTAGAACAAAGACCTCGTTTATTTATACCGTAGAAAATATCGAAACGTCTTACATTGTTTTCTTTTCAGCAATAATTACTGCCATGATTTGTTTAATAGATTTGTGTTAAAACGGGAGATTATTATTAAATTTTTGATGATTTACAGGGTGACCCCCTCGATGGAATGTCACCATCGCATTGAAATAAAATGCAAATATATTAAGTTTGCAGTGACAATCCCAAACTTCACACTGCGCTAGATTATATATTTATTTAACGAAATGTTTCTCTGGTTCATGTTTTTATCTTTTAATATGAGTTTCTGTCAGCTTTTAGTGCCGAAAGTTTGTCAGTTGTGCACACATGTTAATGCCGATGATGGCTGCTATTTTGATAGTATATGCATATAATTAAAAATATTAGAACAACAAATTTTGGAATATACAAACATCAATAAATGGTCTCCTATCCTCCCTTTTGTAAAAGAAAGGATAGGTGACTAAAATTGTATTGGTGGATCACTGTGAAAACTTTGAATTTTTATTTTCACAGGCCCCCTAGCGGAACTGTGTAATTTTTTTATAGATAGAAAATAAAATTCAATGATTATTTTTTGAAGATAAAAAAAATGTATACATATAAATTTTCAATGAATTATTAATTTAATAGAAAATGAGATATAAAAAAAACAATGAAGTATCACCAGACTGACAGATAGCAACCAATTAATAAATTCACTCGAAATTTAATTAAAGCTCAATATTCAAAGAAACAAAAAAAATTCAAAGAAACAAAGAAAAAAAAAGAAAATATCTATGGTTCAATACTTATTTAATTTTTCATTGATTTTTACTTCCAGCTCAGGGTTTCTGTTGCGGAGTAAAACCATAAAGTTGCAGTGGAATTGTTCGATTTTAACGATGTATAACAAACGATATAAATCACTATGCACATTTAATATACAATATTTACAGTAAATTTTCACAATTTCAAAACGTCGTTTACCATTCGATTACGATAACCAAAGTCAACATACTTTTCGATTTGCGATTACAAAGCAACACTTTTCGATTAAATTACAATACAAAACTGACCAGACTCTCTCACTTTCATAGTCTACTATATAATTTCACAGCTATCATTAACCCCAATTTAAATTTAGAACAGAAGCAATAAATGGCATTAATTACTGCAATGCAGGCTACAATTTGAACTTGTGACCTCGATGATGGCATAATAAAAATTAGGAAACCCGTTAACTCCTACAAGTCTTAAATAAAATGTGTTACTTAATTTTACACACGATAATATTATCTCTAAATCAAAATTTAATATGTATTACGAAATGAACGATAAAAAATAAGTTGTGAAAAGAAAAAATATTGCAATCTAAAATTTAAAGCAATTTCTACTCTACTATATAAAAAAGATTCTAAAAACGAAAATATTACGACACTAATTAATCTAAAATTACTATTGTCTTCAAACCATTTTCTGCTATGCTCAGACATGTTCAGCATTTCACATCAGTCAAGCCTTAATAATGTAACCAAAAAAATGTCCTATAAGTTTTAAAAATTTAGGCCATTTCTAAAATCTTTAGATCAATGACCTAAAAATTGCCCCAATCTGAAACACTGCAGTTGCTCGAGCAGTTCCTAAATAGAGTATATTAAGATGAGAATGGAAACAAGTCAGAACTGCGAATAAGACATTATGCTTATGTTTTACTTGGTTGCTGCATAAATTTAGTACTGGTTCTTTCAGTGATTTAATTAAGGCTGGTGACACTGATCATGTATTCGATTTTTTCACCAACATTGAACCAACCTTGATAGGAGGCAAAGGTTTTTCATCCCCCATTAATTCTGAATGTTCATTTTTTTCACTGGGTTTTGGGAAAGCTGGCTGTATTGTAGTTCAATGGACACCAGATCTATCTTTTCAATGCACTACTTTTAGCATAACTTTGATTTTTATCAAGGTTGTCAAATGAAGCAACAGCAAAGCTGCTAGAATTGATAACCTCAGTTTGCTCTGATTATATGTCATTACATTTGCTAGAAATAAATGTACTCAAGGAGTCCTTTGAAATACCAGCATCAATTCTAGCAATTATAGATATCAAATCTGTTGAAAACTCACTATATTTGTCCGCCATGTCAGTTAGAAGTAAGTGGAGAGTTTCAACACAATGCAAGTTCTGAGCATTAAAAATGCAACTGGCTATGAGCAGTCGAGGAAAGAGTCTTATATTGGAATCGTCAGTACCAATGTACAGTGTGTCCCATTTGAACCAACTATGTGTATGCATTTTTTCTTCCTGTTCATTTGCTGTAGGTCTGTCATTAAAATTCCACAAAACTGGATCTATATTCTGAATTTCATTAATCAAAGTGAATGAATGAATATTAGGGATACCACTTGTTTTCACTCTTGAGGAAACGTAAGATTTTACACACTGACTTGTTGCTTTCAAAGAGTTGTCAAGATAATTAATTCTGTCAACTGACGACTCCTCTATAACTGAACCAATTTTTCTAGCTAGAACATCATTGTTTGCTTTCAGTTCTGATGTTACCTTTTGTTGCTCTACAAGTGTCAAATGCAAATACTCAAGCAAGTTTGCACCATTTCTATACAACATTCTACCCATTTTCTTTTGATGTGGTACAAAGTGTAAAAGTGAAGGCCCTAAACTACATTTTAACATCATAAACAGCCAATTTGAATCATGTTTGATCTTCTTCATATCATGAGCATACAAAGGGAAAAACATAGACTGACTTGCTTTTTTGTCAAATAAATCTTCAATTTTTTTCCACAAATTTGGCAACAATAAAGCCTTATCCTGCTTCATTGCATTGTGAAGTCTCATGTCGCGTCTCCGACAAATGCAGTCATCATCTGCATAACTGTATTTTCTATGTGCATAATCATAGAAAACTGGGTTTTGGATCTTTCTTCTTTTCAACTAAATGAACATAACAAGATGACTTTGAATAAGGTTCCTTACAGTGAACACATAACCCAGGGTCCCTGCCACTGTGGACCTCACAACAGTTTGGTTTTTTTGGGGGTATTACTAGTCAACTATGGTAAAATCACAGTCTTGCAAAATACACAGTTGTTCAATCAATAAAAATATCATATATACAGTTACATAGAGATAACAAATTTAGCCTACTTTCTATATTTATAACACTTTTTAACACACACACTGGCTGGGTTTTGTTCGAGTCACATAGTAAATTACCTGTTACACATAAATTTCATAATTCATTTGCAGGAGAAAATCAGGTAAAAGTCAGCATTCATAAATATATTTGATAAACTAATTACTA
>MJUT01054377.1:0-10489 GCA_002080005.1 Gigantidas platifrons | reverse complement strand
CAAATTAAAGTATTCATTCATTTCATAAAATATATTTAAAATTAGATCGCCACACTTGCTCATTGAAAAACAAATTACGTGCGGAGATTAAAGCGACGATATATTATGGGTTAGGGTTATGGTATTTAACACCACTTTCAACAATATTTCAGTTATATCGTGGCGCTACTGTTGTTTCAGTGAGCTAGCACTATAAAAATTCAACTCAGCTTGTTGGACTAGAACAAAGTGGACTTCATCTCCATCTCATTGAAAATTAACTAGTTCTCGCCATGATATAGCTGAAAAATGCTGAATTGGTGTTAAACAAGAATCACTCACTCACTCATATCACGAGAGGGGAAAAAAAGGGGGGTCAATATTTCAGCTATATCGTGGCGCTACGATATATTATGAATTTATTAATGTTATCCATTTTACTTACATCTATAAATTTAAATATAGACATGTATAAAAAAAATATGTAAGTGAGTGAGTGAATGAGTGATTGTTGTTTAACGCCAATTCAGCAATTTTTCAGCTATATCATGGCGAGAACAGTTAATTTTCAATGAGATGATGATGAGGTCCACTTTGTACTAGACCAACACACGGAGTTAGATTTCTATAGTGCTAGCTCTCTGAAACAACAGTCCGCATGTAGACATGCCGCTCCACTCGGGCACATTATTTTGATTTCGAGCCAAACAGTCTTTGCTCTTTCTCCTTAACGCTGCGAGCTTTGCGGAGAAGCAACAAATACCAATTTTATAGTCTTTGGTTTGACCGGATCGCGGTTCGAACCCACGATCTACCACACTCGAGGGGAGCACGATAACCATTACACCACCGATGCGGTCGAAATTGAGTGAGTACCGGATAAAAATGAAACTTTAAAACAAAAGAAATGGCTTAAGTTACCCTTTTTGAACTTTCCATTTATGTGTAGCAAGACCACAGCAGCACCTGCATATGTAGTGCATATCTCTCATATGATACGATATGTCAGGACTTCTTGTTGCGATCACGATTTCTGTTGATAGAGGGTTGCTGCTAACTAAGAATCTACTGAACCAAGGCTTCCTAATGGTTAAGTTGAAGTCATCACTTAATTACAATCGCCACCATGATTTGGTAAACCGTTACGGAATTTCTGTGTCACAAATGGCTACGAATATGTTCCGTTTGTCATAATCACAAACTGATCCGTTCTTCATTCATGGCTTATCACCCGAATTGTAACAAGAGCAACACGACGGGTACCACTAGAGGAACAGGAACTTGCGACCCACCCGGGTCACCTGAGTTCAGTCCCACCCTGTTTCAATATCTGCTTTCTGTGTACGGTATTATTTTTTTTAGATAATTGTTTGTTGTTTTGTCTCTTTTCGTTTGGCCATTGTAATGTCTGTCCTCCGATTTATGGCTTTTGGTTACCCTTTTGAAATATTTCCCATGAGAATGATAAAACATTCATATTTCATACACATTTATAACTACAGTTAAACTTGTATAGAAAGACCACTTAATGGAACCTGAAAATGTATCCTTTATGAGCAGTTGACCTTTATAGACAGGTTAAAATTATATGTACTATTCATTAATGGGTTAAAATGAGACTGTCCTTTATAGACAGTGGTTTGTTATATAGAGGTGCTCTTTAAGGGAGGTTTATCTGTATTTATATAGTTCACTAAAAACACCACTGCTGTCAAAATCTTGGACTGATCATCATCTTACTTCGTGTTATTTAAGAGAGTAAATAATCGTAAATCAATCGGCGTTGTTTTTTTTTATCTTTGTTTTTATACATTTTATACATTTGCTTTATCAGGATTAATGTTTTATCTATGTCATTTGTATTTATTTAAGAATACTGGTGTCACGATTTCAAGATCAGATGACGTTTAACAGTAACACGGAGAATTATTTGAATTTTTTTTTTTTTTATCCGATAGTAATTTTTATCTGCATGGTTCATGTTTTCTGGTGATTTAAACACAAATGTTGATTTTTCCGATTTTATTTTGGTTAAATATATAGCAAATTAAAAAAAAAAATTGACGTCAGAAAACAAGAAATTGTGTTAAGAAAATAAAGGCAATCTAACCGAAAATCATGCTAAAATAAACAAATAATCTTTAAAATTTCTTCTTCTTCTGGTGAAAAAATGATCAAAATCCGTATAGAAATGACTTCACAATAAAAAAAATTTGAAAAATGTGGTTTTATATGAAATATATAGCGTACAATCGAGGGTGGCGAATGCTTTTGTCCATTGACTGTACATACATTTTATTAGATATCAATGGGCAATTTACGTTTGCCATATTACAAGACTACAAGTTTTACAATGTAAACAACAATAGGAGTGTGTGATTGATTGTTGTTTAACGCCAGATGAACAATTTATCAGCTATATCATGGCGAGAACAAGTTATATTCAATTAAATGTTGATGACGATGATGAGGTCCGCTTTGTACTTTGTAGACCAACTAGACATGTCGCCTCATTCGAACTTTTTTTTATTTGTATTGTTTGTAGCACCTAGGCAACCGCGTTCAATCGTGGTAAACTATTTCTTCATATGAGGTGAACATCAAGCTTCTAAAGCACTAGGGCCCTGTTGGCTCAATGAGCTAGGTAGCTGAATTACCTAATAACTCATACAAGCCTATCACTAATACGGCGAGCCCGCTTTGTAAATTACAAAAACGGGTGCAGTCGACTCGCAGCCGCTAGTGATAAAGTTTACCAGTAGCTTACCCATTGTCGGTTGCTCTCTTCGGCTTCTTCCACCACTAAAACTTGTCGCCATGACATAGCTGAAATATTGCTGAAAGTGGCGTTAAAACTCCAAATATAAACTAGAAAAGAAGTATGTCCCCGGCACTTGATAATTATGTACAAAGTTGTTTTCTTAAGAGTGATTTAAAAAAAAATGAAGTGTGTCTGTAAGACACAAATGATGCCCCCGCCTGACCATAAGAAATTATAAACAAGTCAATAACTGTAGTAAGAGCCATACAAACCACGTTTCCATTATGTAGCTAGTAGGAAGGAAATGAAGTCCAACTACCTGCCATTTTGTGAATATTTGACAAAAATCCCCCCTTTCCGACTTTTCGTCGCGGGGGCATTAAAAAATAAATAAAATCTAAAGCACTAGGGAAAACAATCACACTCGGATTAACAGCTTCCGATGTTCACCTAAAAGTAATGTGACAATTTGGATGATGAGGGAGAACCGAAACATACATTATGTGGGAGGAGACAATAGGTTGTCGCCCGGGCTCTACAATGCCCGACAACCAGGAAGTGTGCTGAAAATCTGTTTTTTAGTCCGGTTTCGCAATTGTATTTTCTAAAACCGAAAATTATTTTGTTGTCTTCTACAAAATAAAACATTCAAGTTTTAAATATATTAGAGTAGTTTTGGGTTAATAAAACAGTTATTGCCTTCAGATGAGATGAACATCAAGTTGTCAACCCTCGAGAGGGTGACAACTTTCGATGTTCACCTCATATGAAATCAATAATTGTATATTATATTATACCTCATTTGTATTGGATCATTTATATGCATTCGGTGATAACTTTAAAATTTCACCGATCAGGCGAAGTGTACACGGTACAACATTATGTGATAAAGTTTCCCAGTGACTTGCCACAGGTCGGTGGTTTTCTCCGGGTACTCTTGTTTCCTCCACCAATAAAACGAAATGCCACAATATATAGAGCTGATAGAGCTGAAATGTTGTTGAAAGTTGTATTAAACACACTGACACTAACCCAATAATGTAGAACTGAATATTTTAATGTTTCCATGTTTTTGACATATAAAATGGTATTGCTTTCTTTGTGTTAGATTAGCTACGACAAGAAACATAAAATGTCCAATATACTGTTTACTGACAGAATATCTTTTAGTTTTTCAGTCAATTTTACAAATCACAGCTTTTCCAATGTCACAAGAAGTCAAAAGGAAAACATCACTTTTTGGTTTAAAACGTAAAACCCAAGGTCTCAAGATTCCAAAGTCTGTCGTAGAAATCGTTCTGACATGCTCTCCCTCGCTTGTTATCTGATGGATATTATTGGAATTAAATCCTACGATATAAATGTTACCTTCTCTATCAACATCAATCCCCCTAGAGCTGATCAACGTCGGACTGGAGTATGTAAATAGTTTCCTTTCATCTTTGGTGTGGGAAATAGCATTGACACCGTCTGCACATATGTAGCTGCTTTTACCGAGAGAACGAACAAAATAAGCATCTGTATGGTTGTTGCTATCTCTAAGTTTTAGTCCCTCGGCAGATAACCATGTTAACGTATCGTTGAAAGCAGTAATAAATTCACCATCCACGTACTGTAAGCCATATAAAGTGGTGGATACTTTTATTGTCTTTGTTAAAGTCATTGTCTTAATATTTATGAGGTAAATATCACCAGAATGCGCCGACGCCACCGCCACTGTGTCTTGTCCCATGCAGGTAATGTCGCCCAACTCTTTTGGCAATGACAGGCTTGACAGGTAGACATAATTCTCATTGTACTTGATAACTTGTTTGTTGATTGAATCTGTAATAATAAGGAAATTTTGGACGAATATTCCACTTATATATCTCGTTCCAGCTTTATTTATATCAATTTCGATGGTTTTGAGGATTTTTATACTTCCGGACACAAAGTTCACTTTCCCCAAAATTCCGTTTGTGTTCAGATATGAATCAAGTGTTAAATCGCCGAAAGATTCAACATTTGTTTGAAATTCATTTAGAAACTTGTTGGGTTCAAAGGTCACTAACGACTTTCGTGGTTGCAAAATAGCTTCTTTCATCTCCTTATTTAGATCACAATTCTTTCGGGTTATTCTGTCCATTTCAACTAAACATTGCTGCTCTGACCCATGTTGAACACAAGTGTCCAGTATAACTTTCCAGTTGTCAACGGTACATTTAATACTGGATAATTCTGTGACTTCATCAGATAAAGTTATGACAGTATTTTTCTTGGAGGAAGTTACTTTTTCCTTCATTTTGTCGGCGACTTCATTTAGATGTTTTATAACAGCATCCTTGACGTCATCAATGTTCGCTAAAATGTCACCAGTTCTTTTGTCTATCACACCTATATTTTCTTTTCGGTTTTCAATCATTTCATCGATATGTTTACTTTTTTGTTGCAATTCATTGGACAGGTCCACGGCTTTCGTTGTTTGTTTTATCCCCGTAGCCGCAGTATCGATGGATATTACAGATTCGCACTTCCGGTGAGAAAGTGTTGCGCATAAAGTACAACAGGGTCTCGAATGATCCACGCAGTACACTTCCATTATTTTACCGTTATGTTCGCTACAATAATTTTTCCCACGGATACCTAGGGAAATTTTGTCCGAATTCATTTCTTCTAGCGGTACAATTACGTGGTTTGAGGACATTTTGAACGAACGATGACATTTGTCACATGACTTGCACAAACCCTCCTCGCATGTTGAACACCACGATACTGCTTTCACGCTTTCTGTATTAAATTGGCAGGGATCGCACAGTTTTTCAGATGTTGTCATTGCTTGCTTGTCAACCATGGAGACGATCAAATTATTAAGTGGTAAACTTTTTGCCCATGCTGCAATATTGTTCTTTAAATCTTCCAGTGTCACAATTTGTCGACAAATGGGACATTTGAAATTGTTTTTTGCACTTTCACTTTCGACAGAAGATGAAACAAAAGTAGTGATACAAGATTCACAAAATGTGTGTAAACACGGAAGATATTTTGGTACCTGAAAAGTGTCCAGACAAATGGAACATTTGAGTAAATTCTGGTGGTCCTCACCCTTCGTCGCCATTTTTATCAAGAAGGTTTTAACTTCCGTGTGTGTGTGATAAAAAAAGCGATGACTTATTTCTATATATAGTGGAAAGCGAGATAACTCTAGAGATATTGAAACATAGTGATCCCTGAAAATGTGTATATCCGAGATCACCATACGTTTCAGCTCCTTCTACGTACAATCAAACCTGTATTAAGAGGTCACCCTTAGGAGAAGGAAAAAATGGCTGTATAAAACAGGTGACCTCTTAAAAGAGGTTCAATTCATATGAAATTTTCTATGACTAAGAATTATTTTCTCTTTATTAAAACTACTCCAATTAAAATTACAAAAATGTATATCTTTAATTGCTACCCCCTTTCCTGATAGCTTCAGTTGGTGTAAGGATCATATGGCATCTTTGGTATTTTTTTAGGAATTAGTTAGTAAAGAAAAAAACTGGCGCTGGTATATTTACAGAAGAAAAAAAATGCCTGTCATATTTTGCGGAAGGTATTGTTTTATCCCAAGTCTACATGCTCAGAAAAAAAATATATTGTGTAAGTAAAACAGAAAGGAAAATTGATTCGATTTTTTGTGAAACCCGCCAAATTTAGATCTGGGATTATTTTCTCCTGTATAATTCAAAGTATCTACTCTGTTGTCCTGAACAACATTCCAATCACTTGCTATTATCACTGATGAATTTTCATACTGGTTATTATTGATTTAAACATATTTTATTGTCAAATATATACAATAGAATTTAACACAAGTTTTGCAACTGATATATATGAAGTTCTCTCCAGTATCATACAAACATAGGTCTGACTGAGCTTGACGGATAATAAGTGTATAAGCATTTATAATATAGAAAAAATAAATGACGACATATAAGCCAAATGTTTTTTTTGGAGGGAGGGATGGGGTGGTGATATGCTCATTCAGTGAATCGCCTACTGTTCTTAATGAACGTCTGTACTGCTTTTGTTAACAACATATTTTGAGCCTGGTCTTTTTTGAGAGTCTCCAAATAATAAAGTTCTAATATATCTCCGGAAATTATGGTAGTGTGAAAAATTAACGAGAACTGTCCTCTATTCGCTATCTAAACGACATTTCAATAGAAAGTGGGAAGCGTCCTCCCTGATAAATCCACAAACACGCTTCGAAGCTGTTATTATATTAGATCGAAACAGATCATATATACTTTAGTAAGCTATAAATATGACATAAGAATCCATATTAATTATTGCATCTTCTATTCCAAACTAAGAAATTTCATGGAATTTTAAACAATACAACTTTTCTTTGTAGTCATTTCTGTTTCGAACAGGGTGGCTGGTAACATCACGAACAAGAGGGGGTAATAAACACACCGATAAAATGGGGCGTGTCCATGGTACATGCTACACATTAAGCATAACTTTCTGCGTTCCCGTCTACTAGATAATTTCCCCCATCCTGTTTCTCGATATAAAGAATATTCAGTTAACATAGTAACACTACGTGCTGCTTCTATTTGTAATTTGTAATCATGGGAGGGGGTTAACGGTGGAATAAAGATCTTAATACAAGATGTAAATATTACCTTACAATAAATTTAGAAATAGGTCATCATAAATAGAATATCCATTCTAAAAAGAAAGTTTAAACAGTGATGGTTTGGTTTGGTTTGATGGTGCTTAACGCCACTTTCAACAATATTTCAGTTATATTGTGGCAGAAAGTTTTACTGGTGGAGGAAACTGGAGTATCAGGAGAAAACCACCCACCTGTCGCAAGTCACTGACAAACTTTCTCACATAATGTTGTATCTAGTACACCCCGCCTGAGCGGGTGCGAACTCACAACGTTAGTGATGATAGGCCCTGATTGCATAGGTAGTAATAAATCCAACTACCATACGATCACGACCACGGCAACCCCCCCCCCCCAAAAGAAAAAAGATGTATCACCTTACAATAAATTTAAAGATATGTCATCATAAATAGATTATCCATTACGAAGAGAAAGTTTAAACAGTGATGGTCATCAATTCCACCAATATCAACAAAATGAACAATTACCTCTCATCTTAACTGTATTCACTAAGCACAAAAAAACCACGACATATGATATTGGAAATCTAGGTCCTTGTTCTTGCTTTGATACCTACTCATGTCGGAACCGCATCGATGGTGCTTGCCACAAGTGCGGTAGATCGTGAGTTCGAACTTGGCATTGAATCCACCACTCGAGGCGAGAACCATTTCCATGAGACGGTCAATTCACGCTGGTCATGAGGCGGTCAATACACGCTAACCATGAGGCAGTCCAATCACGATAACCACGAAGAGGTCAGTATGAATTGGGTAGTACATGTTGGTGGGGGGTGGGGGGGTCAGTTTTTAGGAGACCTGAAAGTGGGGAGGGACAAACGGTGTAAGCGAACTGAAAAATGGGTGGGGTAAATAGTGGACTGTGAAGTTGGGGAAAAAGCTTCAGGAGATGACAGTAAGGTGGAGACAAGCTTTCAAAAGTAACAAGCAAGTCATTTGGCTTCAAAAATACCTTTTCCCTCCTGATTTATTGGTATTATTGGTTGCCAGGCTTAAAATCCATCTTTTTCTAGCCTCCTATCCCCAAAAAGTTGGGATAAAAAAGATGGTAGTAAAAGGGCTGGAGTAGGGTAAAATGCAAAATGGCTGATGTAAGTGTGAAGTATAAATGAGTTTCCCGTGATCCTAGATAAACACGTGACACTACATGGAGTATCAAGCTGACACAAGCCTACCTCTTCTTGTTCATGATTTCAAACTCAAACTCAAATATTTATTATCTTTAAACTTTTACAAGTTTGAAATATTAAGAAATAGTCAAGTCTCCTACCCTCAAGTCGTGATCGTATGGTAGTTGGATTTACAACTACTTATGCAATCAGTGCCTATCACCATGTGCACTGATGATGTGAGTTCGAATCCCGATCAGGGCTATGTTGTACAACATTATGTGATGTTTGTCAGTGACTTGCGACAGGTCGGTGGTTTTCTCTGGGTACTACGATTTCTTCCACCAATAAAACCTGACTGCCACGATATAACTGAAATATTGTTGAAAGTGGCGTTAAACACCATAACCCCATAACTCTAACCCAAAATAGTCAAGTCTCCTGTCCTCAATCCTAATGACTGCTTTATACAGTAACCTGACCTTCAGTGGTTTCTGCGGGTACTCCGGCTTCCTCAACCAATAAAACTGACCGCCACGCAATAACTGAAATATTGTTGAAAGTGGAATTAAACACCATAACTCTAACCCTTCTATTTACGGCTTCTGATTACAACTTTGGCATCATCAAACTTTTCAAGTTTTTCTACTTGTCTTGGTATTGATGGGTTTAACTCGAACATTATATCTGAAGTGAAAAGAAAACTATATTTGTTGAAATCCCAATTTAGAAATAATTTTATTTTTTATATATCATTGTTAAACTATTGTTGCCAACTATAATGTTCAATGTTAAATGTCGGTCAGCCACAGTTTAAAGAAAACTGGTATTAATACAAGAAAATATTATTCAATAACTAATCGAAATCAAAGCGGTTTTTTTATTGCTTGTTTGTTTTTTACCTCTGGATTTTTTACTTTGGAGGGGGGGCACAGGGACTTGGTTAATGGACATATTTTTTTTAATGATTTTTTTTTAAATTTACGTGTTTTTCCTATTTACTGTCTGTTTTTATTAAATCATTATCGTTAGCACCTAGATTTTCATGTTTACAGTCAATGTGCAATATACTATCCACATCCATATACTAAAAAAACCTAAAGGGATCTAAGTCGCCATTTTGAAATTCCTACCCTTCCTCGAATAAAAAATTATTAAAAATACTTAGGTGTGTCTCCAAACCTTCCCAGAACGCCCATTCTCTTCCTAAATGATTCATCTATCAGAAACATGTATCGATTTTCCAATGCACTGCACCCTTACACAGACATCGTTTCGTTCAGGTGGAAAAATTCTAATTTCCCGGCGAAAGCAACGTGACTGACCTGCCTGTCGTTTTTCTACATTATCGACGAATGGGAAGTAACTCCTGTCTTTCGGAAACTTCCAGGTTGTTACTCTGAATATAACGGTAACTTCCCATACACATCGAAAGTACTTTCAAAGCAATAATGCCCAAAAATCATCATAAAGTTCATCCCGTATTTGTGGAAGCTGGAAGAAGTCACCAGTAAGTATTACTTGGATCCCCCCCAAAATAAAAAGCTGGATTCTTTATTTTTCTACAAATGTATTCTGCTTGTTCAAAAATTTTCTTTAGATTAGATTAGATTAAACAGATTTTATTGCTAAATATTTTAACAATTGGATTCGACACAAATTATACCAATTTACAAGGGTCCTCTCCACATAATAAATAATTACAATAGTACATGCGTCAGCAATAGTAAATTACAATATACATATACAACATAAATAAATTCTTTGAAAAATGAAGAAAATGGAGATACAACAACAAAAAATACAAAACAAAAAGCATGAAATTATATAATATAAGCATGTTTTACCTTACTTGTATCTGAGATGGAATTGAAATTTTCTTTGATACCATATAGACACTTCATCAATAATAAGTACGATACTTCTGTCTCAATTATTTTCTGCTTTGTATTAATGAATCTGTCATCATAAGTTATTAAAT
>MJUT01054372.1:352063-388295 GCA_002080005.1 Gigantidas platifrons | reverse complement strand
TTCTTTTGGTCATTGTATTGTTTGTCCTTCTTCTTTTGGTCATTGTATTGTTTGTCCTTCTTCTTTTGGTCATTGTATTGTTTGTCCTTCTTCTTTTGGTCATTGTGTTGTCTGTTCTTCTTCTGATTTCTGACCCCTTCGACATCTTCAAACTTTCTTGATATCTAACTTAGTGGGCACTATACGTTTCTAGAATAAACTGTTTTCAAAACCCTGGAAAGAATGTTTAAAGAACACAAGTAATTTCCCAAAATACATCAAGTCAACTATTACTTATTAATGGTAATTTACTAACCCTGTATGAAATTTACTAGCCCTGTATGGAATTTACTAGCCCTGTATGAAATTTACTAACCCTGTATGAAATTTACTAATTTACTAACCCTGTATGAAATTTACTAACCCTGTGTGAAAAACATACCTAGGCTCAGGCGCCCTGTATACAGGGCGTCCACGTGTTCACGCTAAATCAATAATTTTCTTACATTTATGTAGGAGGTAAGATATGATGACTTATCTACTTTATATTGGACATCAAAACTTTACAAGAAGCAATATAGAGAAAAGTATATTGTCTGTTCTTATTCAACAAAAGAACTGTCTATAGCCATTACTAAGATTTGTCTGCAGTCAAAATAGGACTACAGTCATACTGTGTCGAAGTCTATTCACGTAGTAACATAAATCAAATGTGGATACTGAAAAACTCTAAAGACCTTCTGGATAATCTTAATTCTTGTACTTTTTCTAAAATTTCATCTATCCAAACATTTGATTTTTCTACACTTTAAACTACCAGTGCTTATGAAAAATTAAAAACTTTCTTAAAGGAAATTATTTGCAACACATTTTCCTTTAAAAATGATAGCCTCATTACAAGTTATAGTTTTGGGTCACGAATTAACTTATTATATGAAACACGAAACGAAAGGCGAACAGTGTTACACATATTTTGCTAACAGGGTTCAATTAATATTGTACAATATGTATATGATAAGTAAATGGTTGCTTCATTCTATAAAATATGATTATATTAGATATTTGATTCATTTCGTATAATATGATTGCAAGTAAATTCCGCATTACACTGCACATAACAGCATTAGTGAGCTATAGCAAATAGTGGTTGGATCGGATTCATAATGTATCCTAGTGGAGCGACATGTCTACCCACGGACTGTTGTTTCAGTCAGCAAGCACAATAAAGCATGTTGGTCTAGTATCAAGCGGACATCATCATCATTTCAAGGAAATGGAACATGGTCTCGCCATGATATAGCTGATAATTGCTCGCTTGGCATTAAACAACAATCACTCACTCACTTACTGTACGTAATTTGGTTTATAAAACGAATAAAACAAATTAATATGTTTCAATGTTTTCATATACATTGTTACATTACAAAAGTGAAATAAGTGAATAACTCAATTCATTACTTAATTATGAAATATGTCGAGGTCTAACGGTTTGGCCTACATTTTATTAATACAGGAAATTACGTAGTCTTTATAACGGATTCTAATACGAATCGAAACAAATGAATTCTGAATTAAAGACTAAATCAATAGACGACAGTATCCTATTGATGGGGGTGGAAAAGAGGGGTATGAGCAAGAACATAAAATAAAACTGAATTTCACCATGAACGGAAAATAATTTTATCCTTGTACAGAGTCTATTTGTCTGTGCACGAAACACGGTGAATAACGGACCCGAACAACGAAAACACGTTAAATAAAAAGGGCAAAGATGTTGAACGAAAATAGGTCTTTACCCCCCTCATTGATGATAACACACTATTAGTCATAAGGTTTGTAATCATGTCATTTAATGTCCAATTAGCTCTGTCTTCAATGAAACAAGATGAAAACACAAATAATTAATACTATACTTAAAAAACCATGTACTTTAAATCCCAGACACAAATTAGATGTTTTAACAAGTGCCAACTCCTTGATGGAATACTCTTAACATTAATTTTCCCTAATAATTTACCCTTTGAAATACGTCAGTTTATTTCTTTCCATCGACACAATTGATGACCATTTGTAAAACGTTTAAGCGATGCTGGATACGAATCGTTTTTTAAAGCACAATTACATTCATTATAATAAGTATTCCTTTGATCATGTGCCGACTTCACACAATGGCTGGTATTTCTGCTAATGATCCGTCCATCATTATATTCAGCCTTTCCGTTGTTTGGTTTTCAAATCTTTATCTTCTAAATGTTTTAATATAAAAACCGGATGTAAAAACAAGATGATCAATTGCTTGTTAATGTTCTGATTCTTTTGTTAAAACAAACACCGTTATTTTGTTGATATATGTAGACTTTGATGATGTTCTTAAATACGTTTGATATTTCTAAAGCCATCTTGATGTATAACTTGATATCATTGATATGGTATGAGTGATTGTTGAATGAACTCTCGGTATTACAGGCTTACAGCTACAAACCTGATGGAAACAAAGCTGTATATTAAACTAGAGCGTATCACGAGTGATATAGAATTAGTGATTGTTGTATGAACTTGGTATTACAGCAACAAAACTTATGGAAACATAGCTGTATATTAACCAAGAGCGTATCAGGAGTTGATATCAATGATCACCTAGTAAAGATACTTTATTTAAGAAATGTTGGGAGACACCAGATACCAGAAGCCGTAAATCGAAGGACAGACAATGTAATTACTAAAAGAAGAAGGACAAACAATGATCTACAAAACACTACACAGAAAACCAAAGATTGAGCAGTAACTTCACTGAAAACCGACGATGAACTATTTTCTACCTTATCATTGTGTAATAGTTTGACACCAGGGCATACATCCGATAGAATCTGGGGGCATTCATTGATACAAGATTGAATCTTCCTATCAGTATGCTGCTTCATGCAAAATACACTTGCATTTGATTTTTTCTGGTTCTCAATTTTGTTCTAATATTTCCTACTGCACCCTATATTAAACGTTTGATTACAAGTACTGGAACCAGTTACATAAATCTACATATCACAATAAGGACTCTCGCATTCTTTCTTTTTCAGGGAATGCTATTATTTTACCACACTGCTTGAACCCCATAGAGCTACTAGTGGAGAAAAAATGTCTTCCTCTTCAGAGCACATGAATTTCCCCAGGTGTTCAGAGGAGGTCGTTCAATCTTTAGTTGTTTGTTTGTGTATTGTCGACCATTGCTTTCTTTTTATTTATTTCTGTTTGTTCTCGTTCTTTCAGTCATTGCTTCGTCTGTCTTTTTTTCGATTGACAGTAAGTTGCCGATTTCTATTTAAGAAATAAATCATGGAAGCCAGAATGTGTTTTGAGCTTTAACATGGGCTGGCGGATATTAGTATTTTATCCCGAACCAGACACATTCTGGCTTCCATGATTTATTTCGATTCAGATATGTCTAAGAGTACAAATACGGTAGTATACTTTTATTGGAAGACGGTAATTTATATTTACGTTTGCAAAAAATTTCGAGCAGACGATAATTTATCAACATGTACATTTACGACGGGAAAGTCAGTCACATGCACCGGTGCATGTGCTAATGAGATTATACTCAATCGATAAATCACTCCTTTGTTTACAAAGCGAAAGAAGGACGTCATGTTAGAATTTGGTATCTACAAGCTTTTGTTATATCACACAGAATCTGCAATTCATAATGCTGATTCATAACACGACTGTCTATGTATCCAGTAGTAATATTGACTAGTGGAGCAGGAACAGCTTACCCTTTCGGAGCACATGAGTTCACACTCGGTTTTTAGTGGGGTTCGTGTTACTTGATCTTTAGATTTATATGTATGATTTGTAGATCGTTATTTGTCCTTTCGTCCTTTTTGGCCATTGTGTCGTCTGTCCTTCAATTTACGCATTCTGATTACCCCTTTTGTATCTTCAAACTCTTATGTCGATAATAGTTACGCTATGAGGAAGGTTATACAAATATTTTGCACTGCTATAAAAAACAAAACAACAAACACCATGAAAATGATATACTGGTATGATTAACCCATATGAAAACCTACTTAAAATGTGATGAAACACAATTGTCATGGCATCCAATGTATTTTGTCTGAGGTAGTACTGTGTTACCTTGAATTCTATTGACTAGTTTTAATTCAGTGTGCAGTAGCAATATACCAGCAGGAGCAGCTTATGGGGTTTACATTTCACTACTCGTTGTTCAAGGACTTGTATTCAGTACAGTGATTGTCCGGACAAAGCTCAGCTGTGAACGGAAAAACAACCCAAACAAGGCTACGTTGATAAAGTCATTGCTAGAAAAATTCTACGGTTGTCATCACGAACCCGGTGATCGTCACGAAATATTAATTTCTCAAATAGCAATGGATCTTTTCTCTTTGGTGAATATTTATTTTTCTTCTATCACCGATAAGACTTTTACTGGACCTGACTATATGTGTAACATGGTAGGTGTTTTATAAAAGACAGGAACAACTTTCCCTTCCGGAGCACCTGGGTTCATCCCTCTCCTGGTGGGGTTCCTGTTGCTCATCATTGTAGTTGTCTGTGTTGCGTTGTATATGTTTTTTCCCGTTCTGTGTCCTGTGTCCAATGTTGCCTGTGTCTCAGGATTGTCCGTTCTTGATTCCCCCTTCGGTTTTGACTAACGTTTACTTATTTGGCGATAATGCTTATTTGATAGTTTATTAATTAACTGTTTTCATCTATGCTCCATGATCAGGGATATACGCTATACGAAGTAATAAAACCGGTCCTGATCAACTTAAATTTAATGTGGATATTAAAACAAATTTTATTAGTAAACCTAGTGAAGACTTTAGTAGATATTTGTGCTTCACTTTATCTTCTACCTTTCCTTTGATTTAACATTTGTAGTAAAATTGTTAAATTTTACTTATTTGAAAGTTCAAAAGATTTTTCCGAATCATTAAACAAAGTTCAAAATAATCAAAAGAAATTTCACCGAATTACAACAATTTGACGTTTATCAACAGTGTTATATTTTAAAGTTTAATATTAAAATCTCTTTGTACTTTATACAGTTCTGTGAAATATCGGTGAAACAATTATTGTATAATTTTATTAAGTTTTCACATCTTATAATTACTTTTATATACTGTATATTTAAATGTATACTATTACCTCGCTATATAAGGTAACTGGTCTAAATAAAGGTGAGAGTATTTCAGACATCATAAAACGAACACTCCCTCAATTCTCTATAGTACATATCGACTTGAATCCATATATAATGTGTGCAAATTATATATGAGGTCTTCGAAAATATGCAAAGACTGGTTTGTTCCTACGATCATGCGAATTTCGAATACTGTGGTCTAAAATGTTTTGATGTACAAAACATCCTAGAATATGATGGTCAGATATATTGTGAGGTAGATGTCACCTTGTAGCATGATATTGTCAGACAAACTTTTAGGTAAAGACACACTGTGCAAAACGATATGCAGATGTACATAAGAAAAGTTTGAAGATGTAAAAGGTGATATAACTAGAAGCCGTACATCTTCTAAGAATAGACAATTTAATGATAAGAAATGACAAGCAATCATCGATAAAACAAAACATAGAAAACAAAGAATTAATCAATTCCTGTTCCATTAGCGGCGCCCGTTGTGTTACTCGTGTTACAAGTCCGATGAAATGAGAAGAGGGTAGATTGTGACGACAGCAATCAGAACATATAAAAACACACTGTACCGGTATTTGCTACAGTCGTCAAGTGTATATTGAGGTACAAGAAAAATGTAGAAAGCTAGGTTCCTTAAAGAAAATTGAATTTATAATTCCTACATTCGTATTATAGCTTAAAGTGAACTGGACTAGAACGCAAGCATACCATACATATAAGACGGAACAATCCTGATAGACAAGACAACCAGTCCTATATGTAATACAAATTAGAGAGAATAGTTATAAAATACACAATCAGGATAGATAAAATATCTAATATATAATACCAATTAGAGGCAACAGTACAAAAACTAACAATCTGAATAGATAAAATAGCAGTGAAATATATAATACCAATTAGAGGCAACAGTACAAAAACTAACAATCCAGGAATCCAGACCAATATCGGGCTGATTGATTGAGTGATTTATTGGTGTTTAACAATATCAATATCAGTGAAACATAAAATGTCAATTAGAGAAAAGAAATAAAAAACTAACAATCTGGATGGACAAAGCCACAGTGATATACAACATACCAATTAGAGGGAACAATTGAAAAACTACCCATCTCAATAACCAAGAACACCAGTGAGTATATTGATACATAGAATACAATTTAGAAGAATTTTGCTGATAAAATGATAAATTAACAAATTTGAAAACTTATATTTTTTTCAGTTGTGTTCATCTCGGAGTTTAATGTCATTCGTTTTGCTCAATATTTAGTATTCTGTGTTGTGGTCTGTATACCACTGTTTGTCCGTTTGCCCTTTTTCGCTTGGCCAAAATGTTGTATGTCTCTTTGATTTACTGCTTTTAATAAATCCTTTCGTATCTTCAAACTCTCTTTTGATTACCCCTTTGGTATCTTCAAATTTCCCTTGTATTCTCCAAAAATCTCCCATGATATCAGGTTGAGACTCACATCTAAGTATGAGACTGTTTTAATAAGTATCTGCTGTCTCTAATGTGACAGATGTCAATGGTAATATCACCTGTGTGTACTTTTATGGACTCCAATTTATTTCTGTTGATGACACCTGATGCACGGACGATTTTATTCGAACATAAGAAAGTGTTTTCTGAACTAAGATACCCAGAGACTCACGCTGATCATCTCACTTCTGTAGTAAGATACACAGAGACTCACGGTGATCATCTCAATTCTGTCCCAAGATACACAGAGATTCACGCTGATCATCTCACTTCTGTCCTAAGATACACAGAGATTCACGCTGATCATCTCATCTCTTTCCTACGATACACAGCGACTCGCTGGTCATCTCACCTCTCTCGTAATATACACAAAGACTCACGCTGGCCATTTCACCTCAGTGCTACGATACACAGAGACTCACGCTGATCATCTCACCTCTGTCCTAAGATAAACAGAGACTCACGCTGATCATCTCACTTCTGTCCTAAGATACACAGAGACTCACGCTGATCATCTCACCTCTGTTCTAAGATACACAGAGACTCGCGCTGATCATCTCACCTCTGTTCTAATATACACAGACTCACGCTGGTCATCTCACCTTTGTTCTAAGATACACAGATCCTCACGCTGATCATCTCACCTCTGTTCTAATATACACAAACTCACGATGGTCATCTCACTTCTGTCCTAAGATACATAGACTCACGATGGTCATCTCACTTCTGTCCTAAGATACATAGACTCGCGCTGATCATCTCACCTCTGTTCTAATATACACAGACTCACGCTGGTCATCTCTCTTCAGTCCTAAGATGCACAGAGACGCACGCTGGTCAGCTCACTTCTGTCCTCAGATCCCACAGAGACTCGCGCAAGTCATCTCATCTCTGTCCTAAGATACACAGAAACTCATGCTGGTTATCTCACCTCTGTCCTCAGATACACAGAGACCCACGCTGATCATTTCATCTCTGTCCTAAGATACACAGAGACTCATGCTGATCATCTCACTTCTGTCCCAACATGCACAGAGACTCACGCTGATCATCTCACTTCTGTCCTAGGTTACACAGAGACTCACCATATGTATATTTCATGTCATTGACATCGTATTTCCACAGGACCTTAGTAAAGTAAAGTGTGATTACATATATCCTATATACACAGAATATTAACAGTGGTTTAGTATGTAACATCAAAGATCACAATCCATTTCTACACGGGCTGTTACTTTTGTGAAACGGACATCACACGGAAGTTTGTTTGATCTAAATTCATGTTATCTGTGAACAAATCAATTTCAAAGTGAATTAATAAGAGTAAATTAAATATGGCACATTTCTGTGTGTATATAGAGATAAACACACCCTTGACATTCTGTACAACGGTCAAATTCACTTTATTTTTTACATGTTATGTTGCCATGGAGATATCATAGTAAGCTGAGATTAGATAGAATATTTTATTTACACTATTGTTTGATAAATTTGATATACAATGCTATTGTACTGTCCATATAATTCGTCTTCCGTGTTATAAAATCCATACTGTTTTGATTGAAGTAGTTCAGTAGTTAGTTAACTATGAGCATTCATTGACCCTGCTATTGTACTGTCCATATAAATGTTGGCATTCGTCTTCCGTGTTATTATGTGGTCTCTCTGAGTGAAAGTGAATCTGTGAAGACTTTTTCATCGTTTGTTAAATATCAGTATTGATGTTGGGAGTTCCAATCATCAAAAGGGGGTGTTGGGATCCCAGTAACCGGTTAAACCCCTCCACATTTTGTGTGCCTGTCCCAAATCAGAAGGTGGATTTCCAAGGTCATATGACTGTGGTATTTTTGTGTGTGTGTTCAATGATTTGAGGCCAGATGTAATTATTTATTATGTTGATATTGGTGGAATTGTTGACGATTACTTTAAACTTTCTGTTCATAATCAATGATGTTAAATGAAAGAGCTAGATCTAGTACATTTTTTACGTTACATAATTATGTACCCTTGCTGGTACTCCGATGTATATTTCCTGTATATCTTTATTATGAACCAGGGGTCGTCGTGATGATATGTTAGTTGGGTTTCTAACTACTTGTGCAATCAGTGCCAAATCACCACTAAAGTTGTGAGTTCGAATCCCGCTCATGGCGAGGTATGCACGATACAACATTATGTGATAAAGTTTGTCAGTGACTTGTGGCAGGTCGGTGGTTTTCTCTGGGCACTCTGGTTTCTCCCACCAATAAAACTGACCGCATCGATATAACTGAAATATTGTTGAAAGTGGCTTTAATCACCATAAACCAAACCTATTTACCTTACTTATTAGTACGACGTGTAACTCTGTCATATGTCTTTATATACCTAACTTCTTTCTAAGATGTATATCTCCGGTGTTAATATTTTAATGTAACTGATCATACAAATTTTAATTTAAAATATTTCAATTTAAAATTAATCAGAAACATTTCAAAAGAAACGCCTCACATTAAAGGAAAATTATAATTACTATGATTTCTTGATAAAAGTTAAATATAGAAAACATGGCGTCAATAAAATTATGTACTCAAAATTATTGTGACTTCAAACAAGTTGATAAAATTACTATTTTTCTTCTCACAAACACATCCTTGTTTTGTGACCACCAATTAGTTTCTTTTGATGGTGCTAATAAAAAGTTTTTTAAGTAAATTATTGAACCTGAAATCTTACTAAAAACAAAAAGCAAGACTAAATAGTATATCAATTTTAGAATTTTTCGAAACATACTGAAATGAATTAAAGCTCGTTTTCTCTCTTTTCTCCACTTAAATACCTACACTTCTTCGCTGTTTCATGATAAAAAAAAAGGCTTGCATTTAAAACAATAATATTTAAAGGTAACTTTTAAAAGTGAACTGTTACAAAATTAAACCTTCCAGAGCCGCTTTGGAAACCCTTCAAGATATATATATATTGCGACAGGGGTTCGTTCGCCTAATATTTATCTTTTTAGATTTAACATGCAAAGCAGAGCTCTGCATGCAAAGTAAAGATATTTTTTTTTATTTCGATTTTAATTCAATGGCAACAACAGCCATTTTGAAAATTTAATAACTTTCAAACTCGTGCATCCATATTGAAATTAATTCTCAAGAAATTTGCTGCAAAGATGGGTAAACCTTTAATAATAATAATAATAATAATAATAATAATAATAATAATAATAATAATAATAATAATAATAATAATAATAATAAATAAATAAATAAATAAATAAATAAATAAATAAAATAAAATAAACTATTTAAAAAGCTTCTTCGATGGTGAATGGTATTTTCATCTTATGTTTCCTTCAAAATAAAAAAAAATTGTATAAAAATCATTTGTACATAACTTTCGACTTTCACAATTTACAAAAGCTGGAAAAATAAATAAAATAGTAGTAATATTAACTAACAATTAACTTAATGTAAAATTTACACCAAAAATACAGTTGACTTCAAATATCTACAAACCCATTTTTCTTCACAAATATCATCTTTACTTTAATTTTGTATATTCCTAAAATAACTTTTTGTTAGATTTTAGAACGGTTCCGAACAGTGCGTTTTGATGTTTTTTCCCCCTTCATTTTAATATTACATTTGTATCTCCTTTCAAATGAAATCCCGGGGGCAATAATTTTAGGTTCACCCAAGAGTATCTGGGTTCACCGTCCGTCGAATTACTTTGATATACCAAAGTTTATGTCTAATGTAGTTCGCTTGGTTTAAAATAATTGCTTAAGTGCTGTATAGATGGACATGACGGTTTCGGATGTTGCCGCTTGGATGGTGGTCCAAAATGCCACAAAAACAATTATGCATTCAGGTAATTAATCAACGTTCAGAGATATAAGTGCAAACAATAAATATGTTACAAAATTATCAACATGACGGAATGGTTCCTTTATTAATTTTTGTATTTATTTACCTAAACTGGTGTCTAACACGATTTACATGTCAGATAATATTCGTGTCGTTTAAAAATAACACGACGGGTGTCACACGTGGAGCAGGAACTGCTAACTATTCCGAAAGCACATGAGTTGACCCTGGTTTTTAGTGAGGTTCGTGTTGCTGGATCTTTAGTTTTCTGTGTAATGTTTGTAGATCGATCATTATTTGTCCGTTTGTTCTGTTTATTAATTGTATGTTCTTCTTCTGATTACCTCTTTAGTATCTTCAAACCGTTCCTCTGATTAAGATTCAAATCGAAGAGATTTCTATTTCCAAGACTATTTCGGCAAATAAAAATATAACTCCTAATGGAAATGTTTTCGGCTCCTTATATGTCTAAAATGTTCTCTGGATACAGTAAGGGCATAAAGTGTCATATCCGTTCATGCAGAATTTTTAGCACAAGCAGATGGCTTCGCGTTGTGTCGTTTCATATATTTACCAGTTAAATGTTTACTTCCATAATGTGAAATTAATGTCCTTGGTCTTGCATGATATTTTCGACAAATATATCATGCTCAGTCTGAAGAAATCACAAAATTAAGCATATTTTACTACATATCTCATAAATACAGTGGAAATATTTTCTTTGTCGCAAAAGAGTTTTGAAATTATGCATCGTCGAGTAAACATAAAATTTACTATGATTTTTCCAAAAAATTCACACATTGTTGGTGTGGGAGAGCGTGAGCTCTTGTCATCTTATAATGTATTATAACTGTAATTGTATGACCAAAGGAGTAGTGTACAGAAGTTACTCCTCTAATATATGCCTCATCACGGAGGAAACCGCACTACAAGACATCAAATGGAACTTTATTAGTACTATGAATACAGAATATTCACTTAATTCTTGGGTCAGGATCATGGTGTTTAACGCCACTTTCAACAATATTTCAGTTATATCGTTGCGGTCAGTTTTATTGGTGGAGAAAACCGGAGGAGCAAGAGAAAACCACCGACCTGTCGCAAGTCACTGATAAACTTTATCACACACTGTTGCATCGAGTACACCTCGCCATGAACGGAGTTCGAACTCACAACGTTAGTGGTGATAGGCACTGATTACATAGGTAATTGTAAATCCAACTACTACGTGATCACGATCACGACGACCCTTCAATTCTTGTAATTGAACAAGTAATGAAATAAAATAAATAATAGAATTTTATAATTTATCAGATTATTTGATAAATGTCAAATGACGGAAAGTTTTTTTTTAAATCTAAACTGTCATATATACTTCCAATGATTTAGTGGCCATCGCTCACGTGACTATTTAACAGTACGGATCGATGCATTCAAATAAATCGAATTTTGTACTAATAACTTTTTATTTTGTGAGATTTTTTTTGGCTTTGAAGTTGACAACAAACACTGGCTGTGAAAAGAACAAAGAGGTTTATTGATAAACATTTATTTGTCACTTGTTTTATAACGTTTCTAACAAAAGTCGCTCCGTGTTTATAACATGTTTGATATTCTGTGGGTTGTTAATGAGAAAAATAATTAATATTTGTAACACTCTTTGATGTGAAAATTTGACCTCGTTAGTGATTCTTGATAAGTAATGAAAAATATTTATGTTATATATGTTGTAAACTATTTCAGAGTGTATTGAGTGCAAACCTGTTAACGTCACTCAGGTAGTAGTAAAAAACGTACATTACATATATATTATTAATTTTCATATTTCCGCTAGTTTTAAGTGTACAAATCGATCATTCTTTTTAAAATTGGTCAAAAAATTCATTTTGAAATTGTGTGTATTTCTGTTGAGATGGGTTATTCTTTGAGAAAAAATAATAAATTAATATATATATCTTTATTCTCATAAAGCCAATGTATAACAATGGTACAGATATAATATACTGCAGTATTTAGTAAAAAAACCAAAACATATTGATATATGATTTATAGTTATTATGCGTTTTTACAACGTAATGACAAATATTTAAAATTTTAAATGGTTGGAAAAAATTAAAAAATATATTATTCGTTCAAAGGTCAATCGTATTTTGTTGATAAGTAAACTGCAATCATAACCAAAAAAAAGAAAGAAAAGAAGAAAAAAAAGAAAAAAAAAGATTTAACACGAACATTTTGTGTGATAAACCGTCGGTATATTGACTGATCTCTTTGATGTCACAAACTACAAAGTAGTTTTACCTTAAGCAGGTGGACATATAACAATCAGACATTGTTTGTAGAAGTGTCTGTTTTAGAATTGATCATTTTCCATGTGTTATTGACCATTTTATAAAAGGTTAAATTGTGTTTGTATGATTGGCGCCAAGTCTTGCCTTTCAATATTGCTAACAACAATCGTCACATTACAAGAAAACGTTGTAGCTGAGTCTGTCACAGCCATTACAAGAAAACGTTGTATCTGAGTCTGTCACAGCCATTACAAGAAAACGTTGTAGCTGAGTCTGTGACAACCATTTTCTAATATTGATAGAAGTCACTGCTACTAAAATTTATATTATTTTTACTCAATAAGGCGTATCTGGGTTTTTTAATTTTTTAATTTTTTATATATCTTAAAGGGTAATTAATCAGTTTAAAATACATTTCATTAAAGTATACAATGTAAGTCAGACTATGTATAATAATATTAGAGATACAACTATGAGGATATAATAATAATAATAATAATAATAATGTGAGCCATCCAACGTTTTGCATTTGTGCAATTTAGCACTACATTTGCGCAACTATGTTTTTTTCATTTGCGAAATTATTTTTCCATTACTGCTTTTGAATAGCTTCTGCGCAGTTTTTAGATAACTTTTGCGCAAAATTTTAGAAAATGTAATATGGTAAATTACACAAAAGTAATTTTGAATTCTTATTCTGCTTTTAATTTTGCATTGATATAAAATATGCACAATTACACCAAACTTATTTAGAATTGTAAATATTTGTTATTTTTAATGGTTCAGTTTCTCTGTAATACATGTGAATATTATTAACAACAGTAAAATTGAAAGTTAGTTAGAAGCTATGGAATTAAATGTTATATGTTGATGCATTTTAAAATTTGTAGTTATTTTGATCCAACTATTACAGTAACCTTAGACGATAATTGCCAAGAAGAATTTGAAGATACTAAAGGAGTAAGCAGAATCTGTAAATCGAAGAAGAACAGACAACACAAAGGGGTAAGCAGAATCTGTAAATCGAAGAACAGACAACACAAAGGGGTAAGCAGAATCTGTAAATCGAAGAAGAACAGACAACACAAAGGGGTAAGCAGAATCCGTAAATCGAAGAAGAACAGACAACACAAAGGGGTAAGCAGAATCTGTAAATCGAAGAACAGACAACACAAAGGGGTAAGCAGAATCTGTAAATCGAAGAACAGAAAACACAAAGGGGTAAGCAGAATCTGTAAATCGAAGAAGAACAGACAACACAAAGGGGTAAGCAGAATCTGTAATTCGAAGAACAGACAACACAAAGGGGTAAGGAGAATCTGTAAATCGAAGAACAGACAACACAAAGGGGTAAGCAGAATCTGTAAATCGAAGAAGAACAGACAACACAAAGGGGTAAGCAGAATCTGTAAATCAAAGAACAGACAACACAAAGGGGTAAGCAGAATATGTAAATCGAAGAAGAACAGACAACACAAAGGGGTAAGCAGAATCTGTAAATCGAAGAACAGACAACACAAAGGGGTAAGCAGAATCTGTAAATGAAAGAACAGACAACACAAAGGGGTAAGCAGAATCTGTAAATCGAAGAACAGACAACACAAAGGGGTAAGCAGAATCTGTAAATCGAAGAAGAACTGACAACACAAAGGGGTAAGCAGAATCTGTAAATCGAAGAAGAACAGACAACACAAAGGGATAAGCAGGATCCGTAAATCGAAGAAGAACAGACAAAACAAAGGGGTAAGCAGAATCCGTAAATCGAAGAAGAACAGACAACACAAAGAGGTAAGCAGAATCCGTAAATCGAAGAAGAACAGACAACACAAAGGGGTAAGGAGAATCTGTAAATCGAAGAAGAACTGACAACACAAAGGGGTAAGCAGAATCTGTAAATCGAAGAAGAACAGACAACACAAAGGCAAAGGGGTAAGCAGAATCTGTAAATCAAAGAACAGACAACACAAAGGGGTAAGCAGAATCAGTAAATCAAAGAACAGACAACACAAAGGGGTAAGCAGAATTTGTAAATCAAAGAATAGACAACACAAAGGGGTAAGCAGAATCCGTAAATCAAAGAACAGACAACACAAAGGCCAACAGAAGAAGTACAGAGAACGACTTACAAAACACTACACAGAAAACTACAGATTGTGCAACATTAAAACCAGGGTGAACTGAGGTTCTCTTGAAGGGTAAGCAGTTCCTGCTCAACTAGTGACACCTGTCATGTGTCTGTTAAACAACACGACCATCATCTGATATGGAAATTTCGCTGGACACTAGTAGGTTAATAAACACAAATAACATACCGGTAAATAAGACATAGACCCCCTATAAAATAAAAATATCTTTGACTACATTTAGACATGATCAAGATTATAACTAATAAACCCGGGTAACATCCCAACTTATTGTACATTTTGTTGGCTTTCTAATTTTTCGATTTTGAGCGTACCTGGTGAAGGTTATCCCAGAAACGTGTCGTGTGCACTAGATATCTACGTTTTTATTACTATCACTGAGTCAATACCTCTGCTGGTTGAATATTATAGTGCCCGAGGGTATCATTCGACCGGAAGTTAGTGCTTCGGCACTTACATGGTCTATTAGATATATATATTACTGAAATTTTATGTTCCTAGATAATGTAATTATTAATAAAGCTAAGGTCTTCTTCCTCAGGCAAAGATGACCTTGACAGATTTTAGCTATTGTGTTTATGTCATTTAGTTTTACTGCTCCCAAAACTTTACATTATTTAGTTTTCCAATCTTTCTATATTGAGCATACCTGATGAAGGTTATTCCAGAAACGTGTCGTGTTCAATAAATTTAGACCTATGTCTTTATCATTATATGTTATATATAAAGGTTGGCTATGAAATATTCCATTGTAAATGCCATATAAAACAACAGAGCACAAACAACTTGGATTGGAAGCTATAGATAATGTCGTCAGGAAAGACAGGGAGGACAAAAGTGGAATGTTAAGATTTGTAAGTGGCGTCTGAAACAAGGCGGACAATATTTGGATATGAAGGTTTAAAATATAAACGCCGTTTGAAACAACAAGACGAAAACAGTGAGATTTTGAAATGCGCATGCCGTCTGACACGACAAAGTCGACAATGGTTGGATAAGAAGCAGCTTTAGAATACAAGTGTTGTCTAAAATAAGAAAACGGAAAAAGATTGGTCTTAAGATTCTATTGAGCAAGTGCCGGGTGACACGACAAGGCAAACGACGGTTGGTTTTGAAGCTTTGGAATGCAAGTGTCATCTGACACTACAAGGCGGACGTTGCTTTGTTGATCTGAAAAGTTTAAATGCGAATGATATCTGACACGAGGAAGACGACAAATTGTTAGATCTGAAATTTTGAAATTCAAGTGTTTCCGGCTTGACAAGATGGGCAATGGTTGGATATGAAGCCTCCAGTAGACAAGCGCCGCTTGAAAGAGCAAGGCGGTGTAAATTGGTAGGTGAAGCTTATAGTTGGCAAGTAGCGTCTGGAATGACAATGTTACCGGGGTATACTTTGATATGAAGAAAGGTGTGACGATACCATAGGGATAAGCAGAAGACGTAAATGGAAGAAGGACAGACAACACAATGGCCAAAAGTAAAGGGACAAAATGACAAACAATAATCTACAAAACACTACACAGAAAACTAAAGATCAAGCAATACGAACCCCACTAAAAACCGGTGGGTGAACTCTGGTGGTCCGGAAGGGTGAGTAGTTCCTGCTCCACATGTGACATCCATCGTGTTATTCTCGTTACAAAACCGGCTTTAGTAACAAAGTTCGAAGTGTTGTCTTAAAGAGTGAGACAAAGCCGAAATCGTGCAAGATTGTCATCCCCTTACCAAGTTTCAGATTAAGCCTTGGTATATTAGTATCATTTTTATATTGTGATAGTCTACATTGGCCATACACGTGTAAAGATTTTGAACCTAAAGAGGGCAGGCATTAAGGATTAAGGTTAGTGTGGCACTAGTGGAATAGGAATTGCATTCTCTTTCGGAGCACCTGCGTTCACCACAGATATTTTTGTGAAGCTTTAGCCTTCTGTTTCTGTTTCGTCTTTTGATAACCATTGTTTGTCCTTTATTTATTGGCCATGCGTTGTATTATTTCTTCTTTGATTTATGGCTCTACTTTGGTATCTCCTAACAATATTTCAGGGCCCGGGTGGCTCAATGAGTTAGGTAGTTGGATTACCTAACAACTCATACAAACCTATCACCAATATGGCGTGAAGTGGCGTTAAACACCAAAAATCAAATCAAAATCTTCTAACAATATTTCTTATTAAAGGTCATCAGAGCTATATACTATTAGAAAGTGTATATTTGTACTTTAAAATCTAGAAGGTGCTCTTAATTTACTTCATGAAACCAATGAATCTCCATCAGCGAAAGACTTGTCTTTTAACAAAGGAATATACTACCGTTTTCACAAGCCGTCATATATGTACGTTACTAAGTTTACTTAGACAAGCAGTTTGTATTGTTGTGGGCATATTAAAAAAAATTCTAAAGCATTTATTACCGCATATAATAAAAAAAAATAATGTATTGAACATATGTAAGATCAGATCAGTTATGCACCAGTGCGCAACAGTTGAGATAAATTTGGGTCCGTAGAGGACACGACCGTATCTTAGTTTACATCAACCAATGTAATATAATTAGTAACTATCACAAACAACTGTTGTCATCACAACCCATGTCAGGGTCAACTCGATATAATTTTATGTGATGATGTTTGCCAGTAACTTCCGGTTGGTGTACGCAAGGCTTAGTCCTAGGTACTCTGATCTCCTGCACTAGCAAAACAGACAAACTATTACTGAATAATGGTTGAAGGTGGTGCTAAACATAAACAATATTAACAAAAATAAAATAAGATAAATCAAACTGTGAGCAATAATAAACTGAAATGTTGGATACAACAAGTAAACGTATTGGATTATATGTTAATTTTCTCAAATATTTTCCAAGCCCACCTATAGTTGTTGGATATTGTGTTGTTTTGTTGACTGAATTTTAATATTTTCCCTTCCTTGTTGCTAACCCTTGATTATAAATGCGCAATAAATTGTTAAAATAGCATGCAATATTGTCATATTGTTACTACCAAGTAAACTGTAAGTAATGATAAAGTTGGACTATATCTACATTTATTATCAAATCTATTTACCCTTTGGGATGTCTAATTTAGATATAAATAATCAGATTTTGTCAGGATATCGGTTCAGAAAGTATTTCAAACGAAATCAAGTCTTTTAATTATAAAGTCATTTAACTTCAATCAATCTTTTTCCCCTTTAAAGAAGTAAAAATGTTGCTAGTTGTTATATGTTTTTATCTGTGTTGAAATATTTTCAAAGTACAAATTGAAGACAAAACGACTTTTAATTAAAGATCAGAAGATGCAACAAATGAATTTCTCGCCTCCATCACAGAAGAACGATTTCGTCGATTTGTCGTATGGTTAAGCCCCATTGCATGAAATGTCAAGATACTCTATGATTAGCCTTTGCTTAAAAAAGAGAGGGTTGAATTTGATGTCATTAGAGACGTTTGATGGCGTTCATTAGCCATCGTTTAATCACAGTATTTTACCCATCAACAATATCCATTTTCGACCCGATTGATCTACAGGTGGCCAGGTATGAAAACATCAATTGTACAAAACGTTATTTGAAACGAGAAAAACACGTGCTTGTAATGTTAGACTTGTACACAGGCATGTTTGGTTAGCGATGTCTTAATTCAAACATTCCGTATTAGGAAACATCTAAATGTTAGAATTTTTATTGGTGTTTTTATCCCCTTACCAATGATATTAGCAGTCAATCTAGTTTAATTTTGCATAATATATTTGTGTTCATCAAAAAGATGTCTTATCTCGCACAATTAAAGAGTCTTCCAGGCTGTGTTTGTTCCTGAATTACTTTTAAAGTTTTGTCATAGGTTCTGGTCTCTCACCCTCTTTACACGTTAAGTCACATTTGTTCTAGTATTGTTATTTCTAGCCGGTAAACTCTTTGGTCAGAAATATTTTCTGACTGGAATACTCCGTGGTCAACCATTTGTACAAATTGACTTTTCATCGTTCAATACCATTTAATGATGTTAAAGTTAGACTGTCCTGGCTCGTTATAATACCACCCGCATTAAAAAAAACCAAACATTTGACTCACTGAAACGCCCCCAAAACACATAGAACACAGCAACATAAGCTGATGGAAATACAGGTACTGGCTTGATTATGAAACGATTACATGGCGGGCTTTAACAGGTTAATTCTTCCACAAATGTTCTTGTAATAAATAAATTTCTAACGGGAATGTAAATATAAATAATAAGATATAGCTATCTGTAATAACATATTAGTAATTTGCTATAGCAAATTAGAAAGAAAATAATATTGTGGCCCTTCCTAGCTTCCGTATGTAATAATATTTTATTGCGATAAATTTGGCAATAGGATTGGACACAAGTTATTGCAACTTATATTAAGTCCTCTCCTTACATAAATAATACACATAATATATAATGACAGCAAAACATATACAACATAGTATTAGACATAAGAGGTGAACAAAAGAGTCATGAATTAATACAAACGAGGAAAAAAGGAGGAAAAATCAGAGGAAAACAAAATATAACAAAATTCTAAAGTTGCTGACTTGAAGTACAAAATCGTTTTGTCTGTTTAATAAAACACCGAACTTTCTCAAAATTTTTCGAATTAATATGATCAGTATATGTATCATTTCCAAACAATAGTGTTTCAAAATTAATCTCAATATTCATATTAATTAAGTCATTGAATAACAATATCCTTTGGTTATTATATAATTGGCATTCTAAAAGGTAATGAATGGCATCCTCAATAGGTGAACCGCAGGAACATCTTGGATCGTCCACTACATGAATTTTAGTTAGGTCGGCTTTTAAAGAACTACATTGATGCCGTAACCTTGTATGCAATATGTTAAATTGTCTTAATCCTTCACCATAATATACCGGTGGTCTAAATTGTTCACTTTTATTTTTAATTTAAATTGTGAAATAGTTTGTAAATTTCTAATAGTTGAACTAAGATCATTCCAAATTCGGACAGTAGATGGTATAAAGGATTTTTCACTTATTCGTAATCTACATTTGGGGAGTACATAATTTTCATTATTTCTAAGGTTGTATCCACTGACGTCAGATGCAACTGGAGGTAAGCAATCACTTAGATATTGAGGACATGATTTATTATGCATTTTATAAAAAGTTGTTAATTTACGTTGTCTACGCCTTTCTGATAAGGTTTCCCAGTCTGTTTCAAAATATAAAGCTTCCAAACTTGAAAATTTCGTTAGCCCTGTTACTATTCTTGCAGCTTCTAGTTGTATTTTTTCTATTTTTTCAGCTAGCTTCCGTAACGTGCTAACCTAATCCGATTTGTAATTTATAATGATATATTGTAACTTTACACAACTTGTAAAGAGTTACACAATACATGTTAGGTCTACATTATTACCTGAATGATGCTACAGCTTATAAGAGATTACCGAGGGATTATCTTTATTTTTCAATATTCCAAAGGTTTGCCTTTAGAACGAGATCTACTGCTATATATAGGAAACTTATGAATAAAAACGTAGACAGCATAATTAGGGCAGACGACACGTGAAGAACCTTCATCAGGTACGCTCAAAGTCAAAACATTGGGCAGACGACACGTGAAGAACCTTCATCAGGTACGCTCAAAGTCAAAACATTGGGCAGACGACACGTGAAGAACCTTCATCAGGTACGCTCAAAGTCAAAACATTAGAAAGTCAGAATTTTAGTTAATCATGTTCATGAGTATTTACATCATACAAGATTGCCACAGGCCCCAGTTGTCAAATCATTTACTCCGTAGTACCACGAAGAATATCCAAATTCGACACTTTAGGGTAAAAATATGACCTATATTCACACTAAAGCAAACAACTGCAATACAATGTCAAAGGCTTAGCAAAATAAAACAATTTATAACTGGGACAACATGGACTCATACAATGGATGGGCGTTCACACACTTTTAGCAGGGTTCATGTTGCTCATTCGCTAGGTTTATGAGTAGTGCTTTGTGGAGCATTATGTGCTTAATAAATGACCCCCGCTTGAGAATTACCATTCTCAGTTAGTTAAGAAAATTGATTTTTTTCAAATTCACAAACTAAGCAGGAATGATTTACCCTTTCGGAACACCTGAGATCATCTCCGATGTTTAATGTGTTTGGTGTTGTTCAATCTTTAGATTTCTGTGTAATGTTTTGTAGATCATTGTTTGTCCCATTGTGCCTTTTACTTTTGACGAGTGTATTGTCTGTCCTTCTATTTACGCCATCTGATTACTCCTTTGGTATCGTCAAACATTTCTTACACAACAACAACAAAAAACTGAACATCCGAAACTAAAAGAAACAAATCATTGGAGCTGCTGAATGTAGAGCATACATTAAAAGCCAGACAGTGGTGTTTTTCGCAAGGCATAAAGCGTTGGTTTTGTCCTTCTGTTAATTTTCATTTGGCCATTGTATTGTCAGTCCGTCATCTGGTGGCTTCTGATTACTCCTTTGGTATCTTCTAACTATTGGTCATTGTATTGTCTGTCCGTCATCTGGTGGCTTCTGATTACTCCTTTGGTATCTTCTAACTATTGGCCATTGTATTGTCTGTCCGTCATCTGGTGGCTTCTGATTACTCCTTTGGTATCTTCTAACTATTGACCATTGTATTGTCTGTCCGTCATCTGGTGGCTTCTGATTACTCCTTTGGTATCTTCAAACATTTTTGAGACAACAATTCCATAAATATACGGTCGTAGTCAGCAAAACTAAAAACTTGTTATGTGGTATTAAAATTGATGTTTGTTGTATTTTTTAAATTAGATTGTTAAATAGTAAGCATGCTCTTATCTACCTCATTATGTAGTTTGTTGTTTTCTTTCTCCTGGGGTAGACAGAAGCATGCTAATTTTAAATATCTACTAATTCAAAATTATTATACATGTGACAACTCATACCTCTTCAATAGAACCAATGATGATATATTGGAAATACAAACATGTTAACATTTTTAATTTGGAAAGCCTAGTTAAAAGTTAAGAAAAGCTTACAAATACCAAAGGGAGTAATAAGAATCCGATTGATTGATTTTGGTGTTTTAACGCCACTTTCATCAGTATTTCAGCTATATCATGGCGACCGGTTTTAGTGGTGTAGGAAGCCGGAGAGAACCACCGGCCCTGGGCAAGCAACTGGTAAACTTTATCACTTGCGGCTGCACCCTTTTTGTAATTTACAAAGCTGGGCGCGAACCCACGCAGTATTGGTGATAGGCTTGTATGAGTTTTTAGATCCAACGACCTAACTCATTGAGCCATCCGGGCCTCCAATAAGAATCCGTAATACAATACAATGGCTATCAGAGAAGTATAGAGGGGAAAATAATGCTCCATACAAACATAAGTAGAGTTTGAAGATTCCAAAGTGGTAATCTGAATCCGTAAATCGAAGAAGAACAGACAACACAGTGGCCAGAAGAAAAGGGCCAAAAGGACAAACAACAATCTACTAAACATACACATAACACTACAGATCGAGTAACACGAACCCCACTTAAAACCGGGGCAACACGATCCCTGCTAAAAGGGAGAGAAATCGTTTGCACCAGAATCGTAGACAGATCCTGCTCTACAAGTGTCACTCATCTTAAAACACAATGATAAGTCATGAACAAGGAAAGGACGGATTTGACTAAGACAAACGTATCATATCCATTGTGTTCCTGGATATTGACATTCGGTAACAGTTATTCAAGTCCTGATGACAACCTTTAAAATCCTGAAAGGAAACTGAAATACTGTATCAACAAACAGATATATACTATACAGGAGCAGCTGGAATGTTGCTACATATAAATAAGTTCACAATGGGCAAATTAAAATAATCTTTCTTATCGTTAAATATAGTTTTCAACCAGCCAACACTTTCAATTTCTTTGCGTATGGTAATGTGTGAAGTAGACCTAGCAATAGCTGTGTGATTCTTTGTGTATGGTAATGTGTGAAGTAGACCTAGCAATAGCTGTGTGATTCTTTGTGTATGGTAATGTGTGAAGTAGACCTAGCAATAGCTGTGTGATTCTCTGTGTATGGTAATGTGTGAAGTAGACCTAGCAATAGCTGTGTGATTCTTTTCTTCCAGTTCAATGGGATAGATGCGATCAACATAGCCACCTCATTTCATTTTGAATTGTACAGAGAGAAAGGACATCTTCTGTACAGAGAGAAAGGACATCTTCTGTACAGAGAGAAAGGACATCTTCTGTACAGAGAAAAGTGCTAACTTCTTTTGGTTTTCCTGAGATACTAAAGCCTGACGTATGCAGATTTCTGCAAATTTAAATCCTTTAGATCTAGGCCCATTGTTTTGCTAGCTTATTCAATTGGAACATGTTCAGGTTAGTTGATATTAAAAAAATCGTCCTTCAAGACGAACTCAGAGTACCAAAGTCCAACGACGAACACAAGCTGCCATTGTCTGAAGACGAACACAGTACCTTAGTCCGAAACCATGTTCGTGGATGAACGCAGAGTACCGACGTTCGACGACGATCACAGAGTACTCAACTCTGAAGACGAACATGTTAAACAAGAACATATAGAATACACCAGTCTAATGACGCACAGTACAGACGTCCGAACACTAACATAGAGTACCCATGTCCGAAGACGAATACATGGTACCTAAGTTTAAGGGAACACATAGAGTACACTAGCACGAAGACAAACACGTAGTGCTCAAGCCTGAGGAGAACACAGTGTCCCACCCTGAAGACGAACACGTAGTGCTCAAGCCTGAAGAGAACACAGAATGTCCCACCCTGAAGACGAACACGTAGTGCTCAAGCCTGAGGAGAACACAGAGTGTCCCACCCTGAAGACGAATACGTAGTGCTCAAGCCTGAGGAGAACACAGTGTCCCACCCTGAAGACGAACACGTAGTGTTCAAGCCTGAGAAGAACACAGAGTGTCCCACCCTGAAGACGAAAACGTAGTGCTCAAGCTTGAGGAGAACACAGTGTCCCACCCTGAAGACGAACACGTAGTGCTCAAGTCTGAGGAGAACACAGAGTGTCCCACCCTGAAGACGAACACGTAGTGCTCAAGCCTGAGGAGAACACAGAGTGTCCAACCCTGAAGACGAACACGTAGTGCTCAAGCCTGAGGAGAACACAGAGTGTCCCACCCTGAAGACGAACACGTAGTGCTCAAGCCTGAGGAGAACACAGAGTGTCCCACCCTGAAGACGAACACGTAGTGCCCAAGCCTGAGGAGAACACAGAGTGTCCCACCCTGAAGACGAACACGTAGTGCTCAAGCCTGAGGAGAACACAAAGTGTCCCATCCTGAAGACGAAGACGGAGTACTCAAGTTTGAAGACAAACACAGAGTACCTAAGTTTGAAGACAAACGCGGAGTACCCAAGCCTGAAGACAAACGCGGAGTACCCAAGCTTGAAGACAAACGCGGAATACCCAAGCCTGAAGACAAGCGCGGAGTGCCCAAGACTCAAAACAAACGCGGAGTACCCAAGCCTGAAGACAAACGCGGAGTGCCCAAGCCTGAAGACAAACGAGGAGTGCCCAAGCCTGAAGATAAAAGTGGAGTGCCCAAGCCTGAAGACAAACACGGAGTGTCCAAGCCTGAAGACAAACACGGAGTGCCCAAGCCTGAGGACAAACACGGAGTGCCCAAGCCTGAAGACAAACACGGGGTGCCCAAGCCTAAAGACGAATACAGAGTGTCTTAATATGAAGGCAAACACAAAGTCCGATGAATTGTTCGGATAAAATGACAATTCTGATAAAAATATATAACTGTACAAACACGGAGATCAAACCTCACATGAAACAAAGGTTCGACCTAAGAAAGGTAGTAAGAACATGTCCAGAAGGATACAATATCCTGTCCCTTTAATTTCACCAGTCATAAAGTCCTATATCACAAAGTCTGGATAGGAAACAGACCACTGAAATCGTGAGTGCAATCATTTGAGACACTGTATTTATTATGATGTTCATTACTACCGTTTTAAACGGCGTTCGTAACATTCCCCAAGTTGTTGTGACGTACAGTGTTTGGTGTTGTTCGTAACATTCCCCAAGTTGTTGTGACGTACAGTGTTTGGTGTTGTATGTTAACGTTTTTATCTTTGTTCGGTGTTATTTTAATGAATCGTTTATAAGATAATTGTAGCTGTCAAATAGATGAATCGCGCCAAACATATCAATTAAAATATTTTATGGTCGTGACCATGAATAAGTCAGTGATCGTTACAGGGTGTTAGTGCCTCAAGTGCTTCCAAGTATATTCCGGATAGAAGCTTGAAGTGGACGATTTGTATAAATAAAAAGATCAGGAGAATGTCCAATCATATAAAACACACCTCAATATGTTATTAACCGCGTCGGTGGTGTAATGATTAGCGTGTGAACAAGATTCTTGGTTCGAGTCCCATTTGGATCAAACCAAAGACTATTAAATTTGTATTTGCTTCTTCTCCACTAAGCACACAGTATTTAGGAGTATAAGACATATCTACCCGCGGACTGTTGATTCAGCTTACCAGTATAAAATCAACTAAGAGTGTTAGTCTAGTATAAAGCGAACATCATCATTATCTGATCGAAATGTAACTTGTTCTCGCCATGATGTAACTTGTAATTTGTTCTCGCCATGATGTAACTTGTAACTTGTTCTCGCCATGATGTAATTTGTAACTTGTTCTCGCCATGATGTAACTTGTAACTTGTTCTCGCCATGATGTAACTTGTAACTTGTTCTCGCCATGATGTAGCTGAAAATTGCTCAATTGGGGGTTATGGTGTTTAACGCCACTTAAACAATATCTCAGCTATATCGTTTTGCTGGTGTAGGAAACCCGTGTTCCGGAAAAAAAACGCCAATTTGTCGCAAATCGCTGACAAAATTATCACAAAGTTGTATCCAGTACACCTATATATGAGCGGGATACCGAACTCACAACTTTAGTGGTGATATTTACTGTTTGCATATGTAGTTATAAATCCAACTACCATACGATACGACCACGGCGGCCCCTCTGCTTATTTAAACAACAATCACTCACTAACTCTATACTTTTCTAACATACATCTGTTATATTGTTAGTGATAGGTACGATAGTTTCTTATTAGTTCAGCTGAAGTTTGTCTTCTATTAATCAGAGAATATGATTCCTATAGACTGGCGTACTCTGTTATATCTACATATCTACATACTATATAGATTTGTGCCGTGAAATGTGAAGGTTTTATCGCTACTCTACACGAAAACTCCACAGGTAAAAACTATTCTTCTCACAAAAACAACTTGTTCTCCTCATAATAACATTAGATTTACTATCAAAGAGAAAATCGAAATTGTTAATTGTTGTAGCAAGGTGTTTATAAAACTGCCGTGACTTTTATTATTGGAGCGATTAATAAGATCACCATTTGTACATGTCCTCGTGCAATATTACTTTGATGTTTACCTGTTTTACAACATTTTTTACGGTTTATCATATTTTATCTTTAGACAAAATACAAAACAAACCTGCGTATTTTCACCTCTATTCCAACCTTCAGTTTTTATCTTCTAACACTAAGATCAGACTAGGAAAAACTCCGTAACTGCCAAGCGCGGTGCCTTTGATCTCCTAGAGAAGTGTGTACATCAAAGACAAGTTGTTAATCGGGTAAACGGTACTCGTACGATCAACAGAATTGTCTAAACAAAATATTTAGGTTTTATTTTGCCTTAACGAGTTTATCATGAATCGAACAACTGTAATTTCGGGGGAAGGTACTAATTAACACGGAAATTAAACGGTGTAATTACGGATTTGTTATCGGTACAGGTAGAATGATCTTTAAAGCGTTTGTGTTCCTATCATCACTTAACGGAAGAAAACATAGCACGCTATTAATCATGTTAATTCAATGCAAATCAGGTAGGCGTGGTATCTACAAGAATTCACCAATGTCAAACGGTTTACCTGAATGAATGATGTTTAATGTGTAAAAGAATGGGAGAATATTGTGATAATTTCTTTAATTTCGCACGACATACAAACTGTTTTTCTCACTGATTTTTCTTTATTAATTAGAAATTGATTGTAGAGAAATGTTTGCTTCGAAAATACGTATTACAAATTGTATTTTATTTGTATAAAGATGTGGATATAGACGATGATTTCTGTGGATTTATAATTATATTGTTTACTTAAGTGATGATTTAATTTACAGAGTAGATAAGATTATTATAAATCATAAAAAACGGATTTAAACAAATAAATTTCATGATTCTGTTGAATTTTTTATGAGGTGGAAAGAGATATATATTATTCATTTATTACCTTTGTACAAATACAGAATTTGACTGCAAACTAAAATAATGAAACTTTGTGGAATATTTATGAAGAACAATGTGTTTTATTTTGTAAATATTTCTAATCGACGACGGTGATGAAAATATTTTGGAATGGAAACATTTACGGACATATATCTTAATTTAAATATAAACTTTATTTTTTATTTGTTTACCAAACAATGAAGACTTTCTATTTTTGTACATTTTGGATGTGTTTTATAGTTTTTGCATCATGTGGTACTAGTTCGTACAACAGAATTCATGACATGCCTCTCGATGTTCAAAAATTAGAGAGCCTTGGTAACGCTGATCCTCTTATGAAAGCGCTTAAAGATATAGCTCAAAAGTCACATGATTGTGGTGTACGAGAAGTTCCAAAATTTAGACGATTTTTCCTGAAAAATAAAACTGTTACGTGCAATGATGGTAGTCCAGCAGGGTAGGTATATGTATTACGATAATATGTTCTTTTTCATATAGGATTCATTTCCTTTAAAAATGATACATTTCTTAAGGTTTTAATTCCAATGGCAGATAGATATAGATAATATTAACATTAATACCTCTGTTATGATCGACTATACATTGATTGTGCCAAAAGTACTTCACGATGGATTTACACCATTTCAAAGCTCCTGGTCAAGGGATTCACTATTGTCAGATCATTGACTATGTAATTAAGATTGTGTGCGTTTTATAAGAAGCAGGAACTTCGTATCCTTCCAGAGTACCTGAGCTCATCCTCGGTTTTTACTTGAGTCAGTGTTGCTCATCATTTTGTTTTTCTTTGTTGTGTTTTATTTGTCTTTGTTCTGTGTCTTGTGTCAATGTTACGTGTGTCTTTGAGTTGTCCAGTCTTGATGTTGCCCCTTCGGTTTTCTTTAACAAGTATTTGTTCTTATTTTTCTGAGTTTATGCTACAATATTGATCTTTTGTCTATCAGGATTGTATTGCTTCCAAAATACTATCGTGAACACCGTGGTAAACATCTATGTCGTATTATTATAATGATAAGGTAGATAAATCTGTCTAAACATAACAACAAGTTATAGTCATTTTTTATTCGATGCTGTCTCTTATATTCCCCTTTCTTATTGGTATTTTATGTAAATAAAATCTTTTCAAAACTAAATTGCATATATATTTGTGTAAAAATATGTGAACAGTCTGTAAAACTTCTTCTTTTCGTTCGTCTGTACACTTGGATTTCAATTTCCTCTACGAATCTGGCGGTCTTCTGTGAGGACATTCACTGTAAAACTGATTGCCTATACAATATGTGTGTCAGGAAAAGTTAATTTCCAAAACATTTTTCATATACCTTTATTTTATAACTACCATGCCATTTCTAACTATACTTCCTTCTTATTTTGAATCATCTTGTAATATAGTGAAATGTGTATGATTTCCATTTTCATACAAAATATCATTAAAATTTGAAATTATAATAATATAAAAAACAATAATACTACACTGTCTGAACAATTCTAAGATTGAATCTTGAAGTAGAAAAACAGAGGAGACAAAATCGATAAACGACATGCACGTAACCTCTCACTTTCCTGGCTTTGTATTGTCACCAAAAAAGTGGCGTTGCTTGACTGGTTTTATTTTGTCCAATTCTACCCTCTTAGTGATGTGATGTAGTCATGACAGTGTTTTATTTTGTCTAATTCTACCCTCTTAGTGATGTGATGTAGTCATGGCAGTGTTTTTCACATCTAAGTAAAATGTTAACCCTCACTTATAACTGGATGGGTAGCGTTGATGAAAAACAAGCGCTGGGTCTTAATCTTGAAATTTATACATAATATATTGATTCTTGACACAGAAGCTATCATTAGTGTAATATTAGTTCAATTAAAGAGAATTGATGGTCTTCACCATCATTAAAATATTAGATAGTATAAAGCTATCAGAAGACATTAGAAAACAATAGTCAACTGAGAACCAAACTCTAATTGTTAATAGAGGCCGTTGTGGTCATGATCGTATGGTAGTTGGTTTTACAACTACCTTATATGCAATCAGTGCCTATCACTACTAAAGTTGTGAGTTCAAATCCCGTTCAGGCGATGTGTAGTCGATACAACATTATGTGATAAATTTTGTCAGTGACATGCGACAGGTCTGTGGTTTTCTCGGGGTACTCCGGTTTCCTCCACCAAGAAAACTGACCACCACAATATAACTGAAATATTGTTGAAAGTAGCTTTACACACCATAACCTAATCTAACCTAATTGTCAATGCAATCTTTAGTCAACTAAAAGTCATTTAAAATATCAAAAATAAGCTATAGATAAGATTTTAGACAATCTATTAGAGAAATGGAAGTAGTGTATATTTCTAGTTGTTTTTTCTATGGCTGTACATTATTTTCAGTTCTATCACAGGAAGACTGTATGTCTAACATTTTCTTCTTGTTATAATGGGGAAACATTTATTGTTGGCTAATTTATTCCTACTCATACCATTAATAGAAAAAAAAATTGGAACCGAGCTTTCAAAAACGTTTGTTTATCATACCAAGACACCACAAATGTGGCACGCGCTACAAACTGTTTAATGACAATTGTTGCATGCTCTTTTTGAAATGCTTGATACTTTGCCTGTCACATAAAAAATCAGAACGAGGTTAAATTGCTTGTGTGAGATTCCAAGTTTCAAACGACTGGTATATTAAACCAGGTACCAGTTGCTTTTACTTGGAGTTAAAATAATGTGTCAGGTTGACGTGACATGACTTTGTGACAAATTAGATTTCGGCCAAGTTTGTTTACATCCGTATATAATCTTTCCCTAATATTGTAGCAATTATCAAATAAGAGAGAGAGAGAGAAAGATCTTTTAAGTACGAATGTACTAATAAAATGCCGTTGTTTTAAACAACAAAAGAGACACAGAATTTCAGATATTTCAAAATGGGTTCTGCTGCATATCGATCATTCCAGAAAACTTTTACACATATAAAATAATGAAAATAATGTACAGTATATCTATAAAACAGTTTGCCTCTAGAACAAATCCTAATACAATGGTACAGTATTTTCTTTCAAAAAATAAATCAAAGGCATTCTTGACTTTTTGTCAACACTCTGGGAATTAATTGATTAATGTAGATCTATTTACATCTATGTAAAGATAGGGATTACGGTTTATTTATATACACTATATATTTATTTTAAGACAACATCAGACGTTAAGATTCCTACAGTAGTGGTCTATAGAAGTCTTCACCACTGTAAATAGATATCATGCTTGTGTTAATATTGGTTAATCAAACTGATTCTCGATACAATATATACGGTATACAATTACTTTAGGAAAGGGGGTCTACTCCATCAGACTTTTAAACATGAGTCTTGCATTAGTATAAAGAATCCATTTGGTTGATGAAATTGATTATCGACACAAGCTTGGTTATAAAATATCCGGTATACATCTTCGTCAAGAGGAAAAAAAGGGGGTATACTTCATAGTACTTATAAACTTGAGTCTGCGTTAATATAAGAACCCCTTTGTCATACTAAGGTAGTGAAAACTGGTATATTATTGTTATTAAGATCGATACTTGTTTCTTTGCCATACACATGTTTATTTAGGATGATTATGTCTGTCATGTTTGTTAACATTTTATGAAAAGAAATATTAAACAGCGATGATCAACAATTCTACAAATATCAACAAAATGAACAATCACCTCTCGTAACTCACTGAACACAAAAAGAGCAAGACATATGACGTTGGAAATATACGTCCTTCTTTGGGACAGACACATAAATGTGGTGGAGTTAAACCGGTTATTGGGGTCCCAAAACCCCCTCTTGATAACTGGATCCCCAATAGTAATATATATATATATATTTGTCAACATGTGATTGGCCTATAGTTTTATTATTAAACTTCACTGCCACGATATAATTGAAATATTGTTGAAAGTGGCGTTAAACACCATCAAACAACAACTATTGTTAAACTTCAGAAAATAAATCTAGTCTTGAAAGGTAATCAGGCAGACTCGCAAAGAATTAAAATGGACTTGTTTACAACAACTTGCCAAAAACAAAGAGTTTAACGAAACAATGGACAAAATCCATTCATTTCAATAGTTTTTTGGCGGGCGGATCCGTACGCTTTTTAAAAGTAAAACCTAACTCTTTACTTATAAATAATAACAAATAAAGATGTAAATATCCAATATAGTGCGCACTGTGCATTTCTAGAATAACCTTCATCAGGTACGCTCAAGGTCAAAACACTGGGAAGACAAATAATTGAATGATGTACAAAAGTCGTGTTCTGAACGGAAAACTAACATCTCCATTAGGTTTACATTCAGGCAGATGTCTTCTAATTTGTCTGTACGTTAAATGAACCGTATCCCACATCTTAAGTCAGTTCCGTTCATCATCAAATTCTTTATCTCACTAATACACGATAATGACTATTTTAAACAAATTTGTATACAACAAAGTATATTTTTACCGGAAATATACAACATTTGGAGATTTTAATGAGGTGAAATATATAAATATAAATATTACTTGTAGAATTAATTACAGTTTAAAAAAAATAAATCATTTTAAAATAATATCGTGAAGACAAATCTGTATGCCTGTTGATTTAAACGATCGTACTTGGCTTGATTTTCATTGGCGTGCGTGGGTAACTGAAATTTATTTAATTACGTAAAATAAATAAACGAAAAGACAACATATGGGTTGTTACTGCGTATTACAGGAAAGGTGAACAAGGGAGGGTGTGAATTACAGGAAAGGTGAACAAGGGAGGGTGTGAATTACAGGAAAGGTGAACAAGGGAGGGTGTGAATTACAGGAAAGGTGAACAAGGGTGGGTGTGAATTACAGGAAAGGTGAACAAGGGAGGGTGTGAATTACAGGAAAGGTGAAAAAGGGAGGGTGTGAATTTCAGGAAAGGTGAACAAGGGAGGGTGTGAATTTCGTTTGTGCCATTCATACACGTATCTACCTAAAACATGACTTCGCGGAATATTGTTATTCGCATTGCTATAAACCTATGCCAATATATTTTAATTAACTTACGACAGTCATTAGATGATACAAGTAAAAAAAAGCTTAATCCGTTTTTTTTCTGTCTCCATATATTGTGTGTTTTCCTGCAATGTAATAAAGTTCCACATTTAACTAAATAGACCAGCAACAGACATAGTTGTAATCGTTTTTAGGAATGTCCTCTATCACACACGCTCTTATTCTGCTACCATTTCGTACCTTTCGCTCTACACGAATCAGTTACCAGAAAAGCTTTATCAGGTCAATGACTGGATAACCACGTGAAGTATGTTTGACCCATTTATTAATATTCTTAATCACACGATTGCTGGATAAAGTCCATGGTAAGCCACAAAATATGTTTATACAAACCTATACGTCCTTGCAAAGTTTGTTGATATATTTTCTTTATACAGTGTACATTGCCATTTCGATAACTATTGAACATTTCTAAATACAAAATAACTTTAGATTATTCTACAATATATTTAAATGTCTATGATGTGTTAAACATAAAAATTAAGGGTAGGAATAATTGCAGTACCTACGTCAACGCTCAAGAATCATCTCTGGAAAGTGTGCAAATCATCCATCATGCATCGTCGAAGAGACCTCAATCGGTATAACAATCATATGTATGTTGTGTGGAAAACAAACTACTTTAAAGATTCGAAAATTGAAGACCATAACATTCTTTAATTCATTTTGACATTGAAAATGTGCTCTCTGGAGAATAAAGTACTGGTATATTTTGCTACGGATGACTTGAATATTATCAAATGTATTCAGTGTCCATAAGCTACTAAGCTTTGAACTGTATATTATTTGTCTAACGTGGACATATTCCATGCTCTCCTTATATCCAACTGGATGCTATCCACGCTTGTCTATCGTGAGCAACCTCCATCGAAACGATATTCATACCACTTGTCTTCGTCGCTCTCTCTATATCGAACCGGATCCTCATCATTCGTGTCTACTGTCGACATATTCATTCCACACTCTCCATATCGAATGTGATGCTCTTTTTCCCTGTCTACCGTGATCATATTCATTCCGTGCACTCTATATCGAACTTGATGCCCGTCACCCTTGTCTTCCGTTGAAATATTCATTCCATGCCCTCTTCATATCGAGCTGAATGCCTTGCTCTGTTGTCTACCGTGATCACACTCATTCTAAGCCGCATCGATAGTATAATGGTTAGCGTGATCACCGCGAGTGGGTTCGAGCCCCGATCGGGTCAAACCAAAGACTATAAAATCGATATTTGTTGCTTCTTCGCTAAGCACACAGCTTTAAGGAGAAAGAGTAAAGACTGGTTGACTCGGAATTAGGCTAATGTGTCCGAGTGGGGGCCACATGTCTATCCATGGACTGTTGTTTCAGTGAGCTAGCACTATAAAAATCCAATTAAGCGTGTTGGTCTAGTACAAAGTGGACCTCATCATCATCATCATCTCATTGAAAATCAACTTGTTCTCGTCATGGTAAAGCACTCACTCACTCACTCACTCACTCACTCACTCTATGTTGAATGTTATGTCCTTCACCCTTGTCTACCGTGGACATGTTTATTCTACGCTCTCACAGTGGATATCCCATGTTCTTTCTCAATAGCTAAATCAATTGTTTCTGTACAAATCAAACATCTATAATTAGGTTGTTCGTGTGCCAAATATTGAAATGCTGATACCCCACTTTTTCTCTGACTATTTTCTATCTTAAAGTTAGTTCTATTAATCTTTGATCTGACAAAGCCTTTGTAAATCTGAACTACAAGACACGGACGAAGTAAGACAATTTCCTTAACCAAGGTCTTAAGGGTATTTAGATCAAAAACCTGTTACCGATCACATTAGGGTTCAAAGACAATTCTTCTGTGATGTTTTACAAATTATTTGTAAAAATGAACTGATCAGTCGTCAATTTTCGATAGCAATTCTAACTACAAAAGAACAGACCTAAGACAACACTTTATAAACCAATGGTTTTATTAATGAAGGAATGAAAATATAAAGCACAAACAAACCAATCATTGAAGTTCTGTGGTACTAAAGGATATGGCAATGTTTGATTGACACAAAAAGATAGGAAATGTGTTTGATAGGGCATGCGTGGTTACCACCAATATTGATTATAATATATACGTCACAATACAAAACAGGAAACGCCTGCTCTTAGGAAACACGTGCAGAAGACCAAATCTTTCTGGTTTGTATTTTTGTGCAATAACAGACAACTAGATAAATTTTGTATACCCAGTCACTTATGTCAAACCTAGGTTAATTCCCCCTTGAAAATGACCCGTTTGTATTCCTTGCAACGTAACATGCTGGGTGCCATTAGTAGAGCAGGAACTGCCTACCCTTCCGGAATACCTGAGTTCACCCCCAGTTTTTAGTTGGGTTCGTGTTAATCAATCTTTCGTTCTATGTGCATGTTTTGTAGATCGTTGTTTGTACTTTTGTGTTGTCTGTTCTTCAATTTACGGATTCTAATTGCCCTTTTGGTATCTTCAAACTCTTCTTAAGACATCATCTAAAGTCAATATATTACTATTTGTTTAGTTGTAGACATCGAAATTAACATACCGGTATTTTAGCCTCACGTAGTGCATAAACTAAATAGAGGTGCTGTCATCACTTTGTGTCCATCGTGTCCGTAACGATTTCACATTTTTACCATTTTCTCAGAAATCACTGGACCAAATAGAGCTAAGGAAACATGTAGTTTGAATAGTTCTCAACAGATGTTTGTTCCATTGAAAATATAAGAATGTTGTTAAGACCAATTATGTTGTCTGATTGGCTAAAATTACAAGTCCCTTCTTCTCTACACATATATGTAGTAGAAATATTCGTTACATGACCGGTTTTCAGTGGGGTTCGTGTCACTCGAAGTTTAGTTTTATGTGTATGTTTTGTAGATCGTTGTGTGTTCTTTTGTACTTTTTCCTTTGGACATTGTGTTTTCTGTTCTTGGATTTAAGAATTCTGATTACCCGTTTGGTATCTTCAAACTCTTCTTTGAATTAGCGACAATCACATGACGAAATGGGGAAATGAATAAACCAAATTTTCTTCAGAAGCTATAAATTGGAATGGCTTAGTTGTCCCTAAAAACTTTCACATTTTAGTGTGGATTCGACAAAATTCACCACAACAGAACATTGTTTAGCACAGAACCATATGAACATAATAATAAAGAAGATACTTCTTAGGAACTACAAACTTGAGTGAATCGAAGTAAACGTTAGAGAATACCGAAGGAGTAATCAAGAATGGACAATCCAGAGAAAATGGCAACATTGGGTACACAAAGCACAAGATGAAGACCAACAAAACAAAACACACAGCACAATATGTGTTCGACACCACTATACACAAATAACGTCAATAAGACATGAGTCCTGCTACAAACAACTGGAGGTAAAGAAAAACCGAACATCGTTTTTATGTGGAAATCATCACGGACATCACAACACGGAACTAAGTGCGTAAATACACATAATAAGACAACACAACACGGAACTAAGTGCGTAAATACACATAATAAGACAACACAAGAACTAAAACGATGAGCTACAAGGACCAAAAGCTGCCTGAATAACCAGTAATATATACTGAGGTGAACAACAAGGACCTTACTAAAAGCTGCCTGAATAACCAGTAATATATACTGAGGTGAACAACAAGGACCTTACTAAAAGCTGCCTGAATAACCAGTAATATATACTGAGGTGACCAACAAGGACCTTACCAAAAGCTGCCTGAATACCCAGTAATATATACTGAGGTGAACAACAAGGACCTTACTAAAAGCTGCCTGAATAACCAGTAATATATACTGAGGTGAACAACAAGGACCTTACTAAAAGCTGCCTGAATAACCAGTAATATATACTGAGGTGAACAACAAGGA
>MJUT01054372.1:276713-290055 GCA_002080005.1 Gigantidas platifrons | reverse complement strand
AATATTACTCTTATTTCTTTCCCTTGGTCTAATGCTTTCCCAAATTCATTAGTTATATTAATAAGTTGATTTATTGCTGAATCACCAGGAGTGAAACCAGATTGATGAGATGTAATTATAGAGTTTTCTACTAAATAGTTATGGATATGTTTGTAAACACAACGTTCCATAACTTTTCCAAGAACACTTATTAATGAAATAGGCCTGTAATTTTTACAGTCACTAGGAGAATCTTTTTTAAACACCGGAGTCACATTAGCATTTTTCCAGTCTGATGGAAATCTACCTTGTTCCAAAGATAAATTAAATAGTCTACAAAAAGGATATTTAAGTATACTATATGCTTCCTTTTGAAGTCTGGGGTTTAATAAGTCTGGACCAGTAGCTTTACTTGTGTCTTGTATTTTCAGAATGTCTTCTACTTCATTTTCAGTGATAGTAATATGACTTAGTCCTGTAGTCCGTCTGTTTGGAATATTAGGAAGGGGTTTACCAGAATCGTTACGATCACTTTGACAACAGAAGTAATTATTAAACACTTCAGCTTTCTGTTTCATGTCACTAATAAGGTCTTCAACTACTTGTATCGGGGGGATCGAGTGATTGTCAGGGGAATCTGAATTCATCAGTGATTTAACAAGAGTCCAGTAACTTTTACTGTTACAAGATTCTGACAAAATTTTATCTGAAATACTTTTGTAGTAATCATTCTTTGCATTAAGCACAAGTTTATTACATTTATTTCTGAAGTTTCGAAACTTTTGCCAGTCGCTTTGTGAGTTTGTACGTTTAGCTTTTTTATGTATACGACATTTCTTACGAATCGCTGACTTGAGCTTAGTCGTTAACCATGGATAGAGAATGGCCGCTTAGTCGTTAACTCTGGATAGAGAATGGCCGGTGATGTGAGCAACGTAAGATTAATGTCTAATCCGGAATGGACACGACAGATATCCGGAAAACTAAAACCGGACCTTTTCCCTTTCATTAAATTGGTTTATTCGAAATGGAATAAACGTATTATTTTTCAATGCATTTGGGGGTTTGAAGAGTAAGTTGTCTATTTTTTTTTTCGAATTTCTACTTTGCTATTTTTTTCATATTATGTAACTTATTTCTTTTTTTTTTTATATTTAATAATGTTGTTTTCGTTTTGAGATTTTAATATTTTTTGCCTAAGCCGGTCACGTATTGCGGTTTTCTTTTCGTATTTCGTTACTGAACCAATGTTTGTCTTTTTCGCGTATCAACATTGTTTTTGAAGGGATATATACATGCACTTGAGATTTGAAGGAAATTTTTTGGAAATTCTTCACACATATCATCTACATCATCAAAATTACAAAGTTTTTCATTCCAATTTATATCAGTTAGCATCTGATTAATTCTAACAAAATCAGTTTGGTCATATAACCAGATTTCTCTTGTAAATTATTTCGATGTATAGATTCTAAATCTTATTAAATCTTAGGTCATTAATTGTTTTATTATACACATCTATGATTATAATATAACGTAAAAAAAATAAAGTAAGCATAAACATTGTTTTTTTCAATGCCACTTTTTTCTGTACCAAGAATATTGGCTTTATGACAGATGTTGGAATATTATCCTTAACCTGACTTATATAGACTGTGGCACACTTTCAGATGTTAGAATCTTATCTTAACCTGACCTATATAGACTGTGGCACACTTTTAGAGGTAGAATTTTCTCCTTAACCTGACCTATATAGATTGTGGCACACTTTCAGAGGTTGGAATCTTATCCTTAACCTGACCTATATAGACTGCGGCACACTTTCAGATGTTGGAATCTTATCTTAACCTGACCTATATAGACTGTGGCACACTTTCAGATGTTGAAATCTTATCTTAACCTGACCTATATAGACTATGGAACACTTTCAGATGTTGGAATCTTATCTTAACCTGGCCTATATAGACTGTGGCACACTTTCAGATGTTGGAGTCTTATCCTTAACCTGACCTATATAGACTGTGGCACACTTTCAGATGTTGGAATCCTATCCTTAATCTGACCTATATAGATTGTGGCACTTTCAGATGTTGGAATCTTATCTTAACCTGACCTATATAGACTGTGGTACACTTTCAGATGTTGGAATCTTATCCTTAACCTGACCTATATAGACTCCGGCACACTTTCAGATGTTGGAATGAATCTGATCTTAACCTGACCTATATAGACTGCGGCACACTTTCAGATGTTAGAATCTTATCCTTAATCTGACCTATATAGACTGTGGCACACTTTCAGAGGTTGGAATCTTATCCTTAACCTGACCTATATAGACTCCGGCACACTTTCAGATGTTGGAATGAATCTGATCTTAACCTCACCTATATAGACTGCGGCACACTTTCAGATGTTAGAATCTTATCCTTAACCTGACCTATATAGACTGTGGCACACTTTCAGATGTTGGAATCCTATCCTTAATCTGACCTATATAGATTGTGGCACTTTCAGATGTTGGAATCTTATCTTAACCTGACCTATATAGACTGTGGTACACTTTCAGATGTTGGAATCTTATCCTTAACCTGACCTATATAGACTGGGGCACACTTTCAGATGTTTGAATCTGATCTTAACCTGACCTATATAGACTGTGGCACACTTTCAAATGTTGGAATCTTATCTTAACCTGACCTATTTAGACTGTGGCACACTTTCAAAGGTTGGAATCTTATTTTAACCTGACCTATTTAGACTGTGGCACAATTTCAGATGATGAAATCTTATCATTAATCTGACCTATATATATTCTGATTCAGTGGTAGGAATACTATATTAACCCGACCGATATAAATTTTGGCTCTGTACCATATTTGGGAACTGAGCATAAAACTTTATCTAATCAGTTGCTAATGAAATAAGGCGTTGGCCAGTGACATACTATAGACTTTGGCACCCTTCCAGATGTTGGAATCTTATCTTAACCTGACCTGTATATATTCTGGATTGTAAAACTTTATCTAATCAGTTGCTAATGAAATAAGGCATTAGCCAGTGACATACTATAGACCTTGGCATCCTTCCGAATATTGAAATCTTATCTTAATCTGACCTGTATATATTCTGGCTCTGTGCCAGATGTTGGAATCCTATTTTAACTAGACCTTATAAATGTTGGTTCTGTACCTGATTTGGGAAGTGATCATAAAACGTTGGTTGCGAATAATGTAAAAACACCTGTCATATAATTACAAATATTATGCATACACTATTGTATCTAGTAAGTAGGTCTGATTAACATGGTATTAATTGAATATCTCAGTTTGGGAAATATTGTTTTTGAGTTTTTACCAATAACGGTGGGGCCCGAGTAGCTCAATGAGTTAAGTCGTTGGATCTAACAGCTGATACAAGCCTATCACCAATACGGCTTGGCTTCGCGTCTAGCTTTTTAAATTACAAAAAGGGTGCACTCGACTCGCAGCCGCAAGTGATAAAGTGTACCCATTGGTTGCCCAGGTTCGGTGGTTGTCTGCGGGTACTCCGGCTTCCTCCACCACTAAAACTGGTCGCCATGATATAGCTGAAATATTTTTGAAAGTGGCGTTAAACACCAAACATTAAAATTCAAATTCCTATAACGCCAGCCATCAACTTTTCGTTTGATGGTAGTTATTCCTTTAAAGGAGTTGTTAAAACATTTCCAACCCTTTAATTTGATCGGTATCTATTACCGTTCGTGTCTTAGACATTCAGATAACAAGTGTCCTTTTCTATGTAACATGATATGATGTTGTTTCGTGAAAAGTTAAGATCTCTACTGCTTGTGGCTTTCCGGAAATGATTTAATTGTGGGCAGAATTATCGACCCTGTAGAGTCGTCGAATAATTTCTAACAAAGCATAGCAAACTTGTAATATTAGTTCTCAAACCCTGTGTACCCGTATTTTCGCCATACCTTTAATGTTTGCAGAGTGATTTCGATGACAATGTGTTCAGTGTTAGTGGATGACTCCGTCGTCATGAATAGGGGCTCTGTTTTTAAAGTGAATTTTGAATACCTCATGACTGACCATTACTTGATATTAAATATATTCTAGATATGTTGTTAACTGTTATGGTAGAGAGGTTTCAACGAATTGCCGAACAAAAGATATTGTTTCAATAATTCTTATACAGAGGCGGACCCAGTATTTCAAGATAGGGGCGTACTTAAATTTATCGCGCCGAGCTGAGCGAGGCGCAAATTTTTTTTGGGGTATTTCGTGTGAAAAATCACGATTTTACGCAAAACAATCATATTTTTTTACAATTTTAGGGAGGGAGCGGGCGCGCGCCGGGTGCGCCCCCCCTGGATCCACCCCTGTTATATGTGTAATTAGATAGGGTCATCGAATGAATATTGATGAATAGTGTCCCTCGCAATATATCATATTGCACTCGCTCGTTTGTTAACAAAGCGAAAGAAGGAGGTCATGTTAGAATATACAGTAATAAATAATGAAAAGTATTCAATAATCTACAAACGAACAAAATGTTCACAAGTCTCTTAAATACCCCCGTACATGGTAAATTGGGATATTTTGGCGGTTTTCTGTCAAAATGTGGGTGCTTATAATTTTGGTGCTTTCCAAATGATGATTGTTTTATTTTGGTGCTTTTCAAAAGGTTAAAAAAAAAATGTTCTTGACTTTTTTTTTTTTTTTTGTCTTAATCGTAGATCAAAAACTTGAAGTCAAATACCACCGATATCTCAACGTTTAAAAAAGTAACTAAGAAATTGGATACGGGCGAAATACAAATACTTTTCCGGATGGCATTATCTGTGGATGAAAATTAATAAATAGTGATAAAATATTTATTAGCTAAGATGATAAGATGACCTTTAAAACAACATAAAACTCAAATTCACAATTACACTGTGTCTACCTTAATTAACGTTTGTCAATAGGTGTTTTTACAATTAATCATACAATAAAAATGTCAATGATTAAGACCCTAGAGCTAAATTGACAATTAACATTTAGTTTCTTGTGAAAATTATTATACACATATTGTTAAATTATAAGCTTTATTTATGTTCATTGCAAAGATCAGCCATACGTTTATCAACATTGGTACTGTCAACTAATAAATCCTGTTGTTTGGGTAACTGCAGTATTGACTACGACGACATTTTGATTTAAATGTCTACGAGCCTACGAATTCCACTGTTGATAATTTTAAGATTGATTAGTTTGAGTAAGATCAATATCGTACTAGAACTTTTATATAATATTGGTATGTTTTATTTTAGCGGACGTTATTTTTTTTGGCGTGTTTAATTTTGGCATTTTCAAGAGAGGCACCAAATAAACCAAAATAAAACTACGGCCAAAATATCCCAATTTACGGGGTATTTTGAAACCACTTTAATATCTAGTTAATGGGTGCCACAAGCAGAGCAGTGTGTATTGTATTGTGAATCTTTGCCTGTCTTTTTGTGTCATTTGGCCATTGTATTGTCTGTTCTTCGAAGTACAACTTCTGATTAGCCCTATGTTGTCTTGTCTTCAAACTTCTTGTTTTCAAAACAAATGACTGGCGGATGTATAATTATGGAGTCCATGTTATTGATTGCTTAAGCTCAAAACATTTAGTAATTATGGTAAAGCAACATTGTTGTATCTTTGGGGAGAGTTGTATATATTTTGTATATTGTCTGACCAGATGAAAATTCAAAATGGTGACTGATGTTGTTGCTTTGTGTAAAATATAATGACAGCTGAACGTATTAAGCGACATCTGACAGGTTTACCAAGTATACAACCCACAGAAGTTGTCAGTGAAACGTGCAGTCCTAGTCAAAACGTAAGCAAAAGAAACGAACACCAATTCGGTCTCTGATGAACATACTCAAAATGACATTAGAAATTCGAGTGCTTTTGTGAAGCCAATCATTTAAAAATAAAATCAAGATGTACACAGTTCTGTAAAGCCACCGTAAAGTGGCATATCTACATGGACTACCAGACTTACTGGGGTGAAAGCCAGGACGGATTTACCTAAACGGAAGGTAAAACCGTCGCCGTATAGAATCCTGAATCTACAAGATAAGATGTGATAGGGCTGTGGTCTGAAGTCAATGATCGTAACCACTCGGCCACATATACCATCCTCACTTCTCTGGTAAGCATATAGAGATCCGAACATATTTAAACTAAATACAGAATGAGTCTCCAGTGTTAGATATTAACACAAACATGCACAGATTCGCTTCTGTCGACTCACAAGGTCAACATACATTAACGTAAATGATCATAACATAAACATGGATTCTAGACATACATGTTTAATTTCTGAATTTTTGTTTTGATATACTTGTCAAGAAGTTATATATATAACGTCATTTTACTTTGATTTTAGAAATTGATAGACATGAAGCAAGAGCACGATCAACAACTGGCAGTGTCAATTTCAGCAGTGATTTTGTTGATCCACCTCTGTCGCCTCGACCAGTTACTGCTCTATCAACAACAAATAGACAAGCACAACGTCCTGTATCACAACCTGGAATGGGGATGCACTATATAAATCCTCCAGGGCTATCAGATCAAAGGGGAGTCAATCGTTACCCTGATTACAGACAACAGAGTCACTGGAGTTATCCTCCCTATAATCATCAACAACCAGTCTATAGCAACGCCACATACGTTAATGCACCAACTCCATGGCATTCCCCATACCAGTGGAGTTACTATTTTCGTAATCAACCCACACAGCAATTATCCCAACAAATGATGATAAGCACCGTACAAACAACTGTCACACAGTTTGGTGGTGGACACAATCTTAACGTACAGACACAAGGTGGAAATATACAAATCAGAAATGGTGGAAATAGTCAGATGATCAGTATTGCTCATAATTTTTAAGCAGAAAGGGAGCATTTAGAAGTTGGATTTTTTGATGTGGTTATAATTCATTCAGGATAAAAAAAAATTATATTGATCCATACGACTGGAATGAAATATGTCCAGGAAATGTAAAAATAAACACTTGTTTATATAATTAATATGGCTACTTAGTGATGAAGACCTGCTAATTAAGGGGTTAGTCGCAGTCGTGGTCGAAGATAGTTGGACTTACAACTACCTATGTAATCAGTGCTTATCACCACTAACGTTGTGAGTTCGAATCCCGCTCAGACGAGGTGTTCGTTATGCAACATTATGTGATCAAGTTTGTCAGTGACTTATGGCAGGTTTGTGGTTTTCTCCGGGTACTCCAGCTGCTTCCACCAATAAAATGACCGCCACGATATAACTCTATTATCCTGATTTTAGGTTAAATCTCGCAATATGATTGGTTGATATTGTCCTAATAAATTTCAGTGCAATATTTTATTAAGTCAATTCGAATTATCTCCCTTACACCTTTGACTTAATATTGATTTTATTAAGTCAATTCAAATTATCTCCCTTACACCGTTGACTTAATATTAAATTTGATGATATGGATACACAAGCTAGATAAATTTATTGTCATAATATGGAAAAAAAAAATGGAGTCAGAGGTGAAATATGGAGACAAAACCTTGACAAATTCCTTATCCCATGGAAAACTGAATGATGAGATATATGGTTGTATGGATTCAAAATCATGATAAATTCATTGTCCTAAAATGGAAAACATTAGATATGAGGTTTGGTTGCAAAATCAGGATAAATTCGTTACACAGTGTACAATTGTCCTAAGACGGATAATATCGGGTCAATAAATGAATTTTATTGACCCTTATTGACCCGATATTTTTCCGTATTAGGACAATTGTACACTGTGTAACTAATAATATTGTTGAAGGTGCCGTTTAAACACAATAAAACTAACACACTAACCCTGATTATTAATGATCAATTAAATACTGTTCTACTTATATCATATATTTAATAATTAGTTAAATAGTATAAATGTTACTGAATGTTTTTGAACATATTAATTTCAATCTTTAATTAATTTATTTTTCTCTCTGTTTGTATAAAAATCCAATTGTTTTATACACAAATATGTTTTATTTATAAGGGTCTTGCAGTATTTGAGCAAATAATCAATCCATCGAAAAACATTTTTCCTTATTTTTAATAGATCATTTCAGGGAATCAAGTACAAATTCAATATCCGTCCAAATTGTTCATGATTAATCATGTATAGATCACATTTTGATCAAATAAATATAATCAACATAATCGATCACTAATCGATTAAACTCCTGATATAGCTTGACCGAGAAGTGTTCGATTAGTCAAACTCATCAATCGATTAAGGTTCTAAAATTGATCGATTAGCGATCGATGATCGATTTGATCGATTAATCATGTCTGGATATATATAAAGATGTGTGATATCTTTCTTCTGAAATATATTTTTATTAGTTTTATTTTTATTTAGCTGTTAATAAATAATGTCTAACAAAACATGTCTCTGTAATTAAAAAATAGTACGGAATGAAATATGTATGCAAGCTTAAATATAAATGTGAATGAATACATCTGTTGTGATTGTATGCCCATGATTGATAAATAAAATGTTAGATTTGATTTGATTTGATTTGATTTATGTAACTGGTTTCGTACAAGTTAAAATATCAATATTATTGGTGACCGTCGTGGTCGTGATCGTATGTTAGTTGGATTTACAACTACCTATGAAACCAATTCCTTTCACCACTGATGTTGTGAGTTCGAATCTCGATCAGGGCGAACCGCATCGGTGGCGTAATGTTTAGCGTGCTCGCCTCGAGTGCGGTAGATCGTGGGTTCGAGACTCGGTCGGGACAAAGACTTTAAAATTGGTATTTGTTGATTCTCCGCTAAGCACTCAGCATTAAGGAGAAAGAGCAAAGACTGGTTGGCTCGGAATCAGAATACTATGTCCGAGTGGAGCGACGTGTTTACCCGCGGAGGACTGTTGTTTCAGTGAGCTAGAACTATAAAAATCAAACTCAGCATGTTGGTCTAGAACAAAGTACACCTCATCATCATTTCATTGAAAATTAACTTGTTCTTGCCATGATATAGCTGAAAATTTGCTGAATTGGCGTTAAACAACAATCACTCACTCACTCGATCAGGGCGAGATGTCCAAGATTAGGTGATAAAGTTTGTCAGTGACTTGCGACAGGTCGGTGCTTTTCTCCGGGTACACCGGTTTCCTCCACCAATAAAACAGACCGTCATGATATGCTAGTAACTGAAATATTGATGAAAGTGGCGTTAAACACTATCAAACAAACAAACAAACAAACAAACATCGATAATATTGTATCAATACAACCATCAGGCGAAAGATCAACCGGAAGCAAAAAGCTCATTAGAAAGCTAGAAAAACCAAGAAGAAAAGAGATATTGATAGATATAAACAAATCAAGCAAGAAGTTCAATATGAAGTAAGACAAGCAAATAAAAAGTATATGGAAGACGTCAGCACTGACTACAAAGAAAATTCCAACAAATTCTGGTCATTTCTCAAGAGCAAGGGTCAAGAATGGACTGGAGTTGCCCCATTGAAAAACAAAATGGGGTTCCTGCAAAGTGATAACAAGAGCAAAGCGGAAATATTGAATGAACAATTCCAATCAGTGTTCACAAAAGAAAACCTGAATAACTTCCCAAATAAAGGAAATAGTCCAGCCCAAACAATGTCTGATATAAAGATCAACTGTAAAGGAGTAACCAAAGTACTGAAAATTCAGAACATACACAAAGCAACTGGTCCAGACTCAATTCCATCGTTTATTTTAAAATCAGCGGCAGACCAACTAGCTCCAATCTTGACAGACATATTCCAAACATCGATTGACACAGGAGAAGTACCACAAGACTGGAGAGATGCTAATATTGTACCATTATTTAAAAAGGACGAGAGACATCTAGACTCCAACTATAGACCTATTTCCCTCACCTCCATCACATGTAAGATACTGGAGCATATAGTCCACAGCAACATCATGGACTATTTCGACAAAAACCAGATCCTCACCAATGCTCAACATGGATTCCGCAAAAAACGATCACGCGAATCCCAACTTATAGTAACCATCCATGAAATAGCATCAAAATTGGAAAAAGACTCACAAGTAGATATCATCTTTCTAGACTTTGCAAAAGCGTTCGACAAAGTGCCACACCAACGCCTTCTACATAAATTAGAATACTACGGAGTCAACGCCAAGAAAAAGAACTAGATTCAATCATTCCTATAAAATAGACAGCAGAGAGTCATATTAGAGGGAGCAGTATCAGAGCAAGCCCCAGTCCTGTCTGGTGTACCCCAAGGAACCGTCTTGGACCCATTACTGTTTCTGACCTACATCAATGACATGCCAGAAATGGCTAAATCATCAGAAACAAAGCTATTTGCCGATGACAGCCTACTCGTCCGTACCATCAACAACCAAGCTGACAGCGTATTACTACAGAATGACTTAACATCGTTACAAGATTGGGAAGACAAATGGCAAATGAGTTTCAACACCAAGAAATGCCAAGTCATTCGAATAACACCTAAGAACAGACCACCACTGCCAACAACTTACAACTTACATGGACACACATTAGATACAGTAGACGCAAGTAAATACCTAGGTATCACCATCTCTAACAACCTCACCTGGGACAGGCACATCGACAACACAATTGGCAAAGGCAACAACACATTGGGATTTATTCGACGCAACCTAAAAGACTGCACCAAACCAGTGAAATCAGCAGCATATACATCCATGGTGAGACCAACAACGGAGTATACAAGCTCAGTATGGGACCCGACAACCCGGAAAAAGATTGGCAACCTTGCAAAAGTACAAAAAAGAGCCGCAATATTCGTTTTCAACAATTACACAGACTGAACACATGGCTGAGTTACTAAAATGGTAGAATCCTTGAAGTGGGAAAAATTAGAAGAAAGGAGAAAGACTAATAGACTATGCATGCTGTATAAAATCATAAATGGATTATTTGATATAGATAGCCACCAATATATCCAATCCAACGACAGCAGGACTAGAGGCAAATATCTCCTTTATCAAGAAAGAACGAGCAGTGAGGCCTTCGGTAATTCGTTCTTCCCCAAGACCATCAGGGACTGGAACCAACTGCCAGCGAATACAACTTCGACCAACACAGTAGAGGGATTCAGGAGCGCCCTCGAGGCGCGTCCTGACAGCAGCTAGACCAGCGCCCACCTGTATATAGTTTTACCTGTAAATAGTCAGAAGAAGACTGCTGTGTTGCCCGACACAGAAGAAGAAGAAGAAGAAGAAGAAGAAGAAGAAGAAGAAGAAGAAGAAAGTAAACGTCAAAACACTCTTACGTCGCACATTGACAAAAAATATTTTGCAGAGACAGAAAATATTTCGACAAGATCTTGGTATCGGAATATAAACTTGTTAAGAGATCGAATAAGGCGAATCTTTTTATAGCTCTGATCCAGTAGAATGTTTCTCAGATAAAGATGACGTTTCAGGAAGGAAATCAGAATAATTGCTAATGGCCCTTGTATGACGAATCAATTGCGAGATGTAAACACCATATGCAGGAAAAGCTGGTATATTGCTGCACATATTTGGAAAATTTATGATTTTAAAATTGAAGTCGTCCCGTTTATCATAAATTTTAGTACCGATTTGACCACTATCGTCAAATTCGAGGTATGAGTCCAAAAATGATGCGGACGAAGCTGTATCTGTGGTCTCTTTAATTTCCAGCTCTGGAGGATATATCAATGGAAGAAATTCTGCAAATCTAGAATTATTGATAGATAAAACGTCATCAATATACCTGTATGTGAAATTAAAGGCTCCAGCTTCATGAATCTTCTTATCTTTTACAAGCTTTTGAAGAAACTCCGACTCATATGAGTATAAAAATAAATCGGCTAGAAGAGGGGTACAATTCGTACCCATTGGTATGCCTCCTTGTTTCAGACGGAAACGAGTAACAAAAGCTTAGAAATAACACTGGAAAACAATGGTTTCACAAAGTAGGAAGAATATCACCAACCAATCAATCTGTTAAAACCGATAAAGACATCGGACAGTGAATTGAAAATAAAAAGAAAGGGGAAATGAGATTGCAAATGATAAAGCTGAAATTGAGGAGGGATATAAAGGATGCATCTTAAATAAAAGCTAGCATATTGCAATTGGAAGCAAAGGTGACAGAACTTGACAATCCTATTATGATATGGATTATAAATATTGTGAAGTTGGAGGATAATATGCACATACAAGCAAGATCTGAATCAAAATATCAACTATAAATATGGGCATGGACATCAAGAATACGCACACAAAAACCAATTAAAGCATAATGTGATTTATGAAAACTTTAATCCTATTAAACTGTCTAACTCCGCCGCATTTTGTTTAGCCTGTCTCGGACCAAGATATGAATTTAAAATGTCACATGTGGTGTCGTGTTCTTTTTTATGTTCAATGGGCTGAGGTGAGAGGTAATTGTTCGCTTTGTTGATATTGGTCGTATTTTGACCATCACACTTTTTCCATAAGGTATTAAAGGAAACAGAATCTCATATCAAAGAAAACGTTCTCTCTAAATAGAGGAATGCATGTCCTTTAAATCATACAATTACAAAGACTCCTTGCCATTGAAATCCAAGACAATTTTGAAGCCAATGTAGTACTAATCCATACATACCATATAATCAAGATGGAAATATAATTTCATCATTTTCGTAAATGCATTATGTGCCAACAGCATACCACCATTATGCAGAAACATACAATATCCCATTCCGGTTACAAATCATTTCTTCCAGGCTTATTTACCAATAACATTTAATTCTCAGTTCAACGTTAATCTCAATATACTAATAGTTAGCATGGCACATACAAATGCACATATATACACAGCAAGTCAACACTTCTCGTATAGCCAATTAAGGCATGATAATTAAAGAACTTTATACGAGAGGTTTCGCTAGTGAAACATTGTCAAATTAAGCTACTCGGGACATATCTGAGGGTAAAATATCATACTCTGACAGTGCCCAGGACCGAACCAAAGATAAAAGACCACCATGCTCTGACAGTATACGTACTCATTGCATATCCTAGAGTAAAAATCATGCTCTGCCAGGCCAGTACTCAGGAACGCTCCGATGGTAAAAGACATCCATGCTCTAACAATACCCAGTACCGCACCGAATGTATAAAAGACCACGTCGAAAGTAAAAGACCATGCTGACAGTAATCAGGACCACACCGAAGGTAAAAGACCATGATGACAGTAGTCAGGACCACGTCGAAGGTAAAAGACCATGCTGACAGCTGTCAGGACCACACCGAAGGTAAAAGACCATG
>MJUT01054372.1:247006-260414 GCA_002080005.1 Gigantidas platifrons | reverse complement strand
AAGGAAAGACGGACGGTAGCGTTACTATATCCCTTCGCAATTTCGTTGGCAAGGGGATAATAAAATGAACACAGCACTAAACATTATACAAAAGTATATATATCTACTCACAACTACAAACATAAGATTACTACATTTTATAGTAAAAATAAAATTAAAAAAAATACTTTTAAGGGGTTTCTTTGGCCATTACCTATCTATGGATCAATGTCCATCAAAACTAAAGGTTATGTGCTTGACTAAATACCACCTTAATAATATATTACGTTTGAGACTCTTGCAAGAGGAAAGAGAACGAACATTTAACTTTTAATAGTTGATTTTTTTTTCTGTCCCAAAATTTTACAGTAACAATAGATTGAACTGAAAGATGTAAAAAGAAAAAAATCAAGCATCCCTGCAGTTTCCAAATAAAAATTTTACAGATTTTTCATGTCACACAAGAAGTAATTTTTTGTTCGTGTGAAAAAAATTTCTGGCTAGGAGAAAAAAAACATACCCTAAAATTGAATTGGTCAGAAGTTTTGTTTGTGAGTGCTCCATTTTTTTCCCATTAAAAGTGGTAATAAATACCCACAATACATCCATCCAATCAATACTACATTCCCTCCCCCCTTAAAGAAACCCAAAACAAATACACAAATACAATAAGTGACAAAATTTACAAATATTTACTTTTGCTGAGAAGCTATGAAGCTTTTGATATACAAAGATGCCATCACAATAGCAAATCCCTTCACAATTACTCTAATTTGTCATCATTCTAGAAACAGAAAAAAACCAAAATGATATTTGTATTTGAATCATAGTTTTATATTCACAAAACAGTCTCCACAAATGCATACTTACAGTTTTTCTCAAGTTTGAATCGCACACCTGATTGTCATAAATCATGTGTTTATTATCTAGTTATCATTTCATTACTGTTGTGGTTACTGAGAAAACTTGTAAACTTTTTCTCATTGGGGCCTGTTTAACTATTTTTCAAGCAGTAGTGGCCATCATTAATTTCCGATCAAAATAAATAGAGAAATTGTAACAATAAGAAACCATTCTATGAACATTCCAACAGCCATGTTTGCAGTTTAAGTAAAATTTTGGAACCCAACGTTGAAACAACAGAGATTCACACAATAAAAATATAATTACTGAAAAATATAGTTTATTTTTACAATGCAAAAATGTATTATTAATCAACTGAAAGTTATAGCATTTTTTGTAGAAATAATTAACATTAAGGCACAAATGTATATACAGTGCAGTCAGAAAAAGGTACGAGAGAGATCTGGCATTTGCAACGTAAAATCCAAGTCCTTGTAATAAAGCTAGAGGCTCACCTGAGCTTATATTGCTCATCTGGTTATTTATGCACAGTTTATAAATATATTCACATAGGGTCATATGTTATAACTGTTATCCATAAAAATAGGATTTAAAATAAAACCAAAAAAAAAAAAAAAAAAAGTCATTTTTGCTTTAAAAACCCTTACATTGTTGTATATCTGCAACAGTAAAAGATACAGAATACCTGTTGGAACACTTCAGACAGGCATTTATCTTAGAAATACAATGGAAAAAACTAAATACAAACAAGACTTAAAATAAAAAAAACCCATATATATCATTTTCATTTTGTGGACTTTTGGCCATTTTTATTTTGGAAACCATAATAGTTGGGGAAATTAAAAAAAAAAAAAAATCATGCAGTAAATTTGAAAAGGAATCTAGAGACAAAAACCTTGAGTTGAGGTGACAGCAGACTCAGTGATGACAATAGCTCACATCACCCTTTGGGTAAGGTAAGCATAAATGGTTATTCCAATTTAATCATATACATGTACATGTAAACATGTCTTAAAAGAACAATACACATTTAATCAAAATCAGTAACTGAAAATGATTATTCCAATTTAACAATAAAAAAAGTCTTAATAGGATTATTCCAATTTAATAATAAAAAAGTCTTAAAAGAATGATTCCATATGTCATCATAAAAAATGTCTTAAAACATGAAAAAGGAGGGTTAAAACTTAGTCATAATAAATGACAAGGTCTAAAAATTATTATCTTAATTTAATCATATCTTAACAGAAGTATTCCAAATTAATAATAAATAAATATCTTTAAAAAAGATTATTCCAATTTAACCATAATAAATGTCTAAATTTAATCAAAAGAAAATCCTTATAAGGACATAATGATATGCTGTTCATGCTTTCTTGAAAGTTATACAAAACATACAATAATATTATTGATTAAAACTATCTCAACACAATCATGAAAGACACTAAATAAATAATACATGTAATCTCATATATATATATATATGTGTGTATTGCGTTTTATTTATTAGCTGTATCAAATTTCTGTGAATAGACCACCAATTTATGTGGTTTCTATATTATGCTCATTATTTACCATCAGTGTTGTTTGTATTTCATGTTGAACAAAATTTGTGTGAATTGTTCATCTCAATATAAACTATGAAAAACCTGCTATCCAAAGAATACTACTGAATTCACAATAATTTACTATGAAACCCGTATCTAGAGCAAACCCCATTCAATCCACAATAATTCACTGTGAAACCTGCCTACAGCATACCCTAATAAACCTGAATCATGTGTCAACCAATTTTCATATTTAGTTGAAATATCTGAAATTTAACCTGTCCATGTCATGCATTTGTCAATTTCAAACAAGAGTTGGATACAAAGGGTGTTTATATTAGACTAGTACCACTCTATTAATATATAAATAGATTTCACTGAGTATTTCTATAGGGTTAAAATATATATCATGGTCCTATGGTACTGTGGTAGTTAAATTTAAAAAATAGCGTGTGAATACACAGATTCGTAAAACCTGTGGTACCATAGGATCAACCTCCTGGTATATATATAGGATTCATAGAGTATTTCAATAGCGTTAAAATACATAAATTAATATATAAACATGATATATAGGTTTCATTGAGTATATCCAGCTCATGGCAAAGTGTACACGATACAACATTATGTAGTAAAGTTTATCAGTGACTTGCGGCAGGTTTGGGATTTTCTCTGCGTACTCCGGTTTCCAACATCAATAAATCAGACCACCATTATATAAATGAATAAAAGGCCGTTGGCCACTGGTCCCCCGACACCAAGGTTATATCGTAAGATTAAATTTTGAAACTACTGTAAACTAGAGGTTCAGATGAGCCTGTATCACACACCTGACTTAAATAATTCTGAAAGCGGACCACCCAAGGACCATTTTGAAGTAAAAAAAGGGGAGTAATTCTGGTTAGATTTGTCGAAAAATCATCATAATCGAACTTGACCTAGATATTCATGAGATACACTTACATACCAAACCTAGTTTCAATCTGACTTTTCGTTCACAAGTTATAATTTAGAAACCAAAATATTAGCAATTTTGAAGTATAAAAAGGGATGTAACTCTGGTAAGATTTGTCGAAAAATGATCGCTATCGCACTTGACCTAGATATTCATGAGATACACTTACATACCAAACCTAGTTTTAATCTGACTATTTGTTCCCAAGTTATCATCTAGAAACCAAATATTTAGCAATTTTGAGGTATAAAAAGGGGCACAACTCTAGTAAAAATTGTCGAAAAATTGTCATTATCGAACTTGACCTAGATATTCATAAGATGCACTTACATGCCACACCTAGCTTCAATTTGACTTTTCATTCACAAGTTATCTGGAAACCAATTCGGGACACACGGACGAAGTATAAAAAAGGGATGTAACTCTGGTAAGAATTGTCAAAAAATGATCGCTATCGAACTTGACCTAGATATTCATGAGATACACATACATACCAAACCTAGTTTCAATCTGACTTTGTTCCCAAGTTATCATCTGGAAACCAAATATTTAGCAATTTTGAGGTATAAAAAGGGGCACAACTCTAGTAGTAAAAATTTTCATTATCGCACTTGATCTAGATATTCATAAGATACACTTACATACCAAACCTAGCTTCAATCTGACTTTTCATTCACAAGTTATCATCTGGAAACCAAGCACACGGACGGACGGACGGACTAATGAGAGGGTACTTGTGAGGATGAAGACTTTTGGGGTGCAAATTTGTAGAAAATGGTTTTACGGGTAGCATCTTTCTTGGCCATGCAGTGGGCACATTACGTCGAAACAACTCGGAAACGACCGATTGATCACATAGATTTGTCTGGTATCCTAATCAAGGGAGATAAAATTGAGCAGGGGCCCAGACTATTAAATTGAAATTTTACGATCTTGGCCGTCTTGGTCGTCCATGTCCGCTCATCCGTTACTTGTGAGCTGTATTGTTTTTATCTATCACTCATGAGCTTACAATGTCCATACTGGTGATTTTCTAATGTGATTGGTGGGTTGCACCACATAACTTGCATTTCTCCCCACAAGTCTTGTTTGTACCTTAAAATCAACTCACAAGTACCCTCTCATGAGAGCGGACGACACCCATTTCTATAGTCCCCTTCGATGAAGGGTCAGGGGACAAATATTGTTGAAAGTGGCGTTACACAGCATGACCCTAACCCAGAGTATTTATGGTTAAAGACTTTGTTAAACAATTGAAATAATTACAAGGGTCAGTGATACCCTAGTTGTCAATGACCTGAAGGTACAATAAAACTGAACAATGTACACTGTAATGACTGATAAAATGAAGTCAAGATAGTCACTTGTGTTTCCCACCATACTGAATCTCTTACACATGTAACAACATAACATACATGTATCTTACATATTTTTACAAGGGGTCAACATGGTTGTGATCAAATGTTAGTTGGATTTACAAATACCTGTGCACTCAGTGCCTATCACCACTAACTTTATATTATAAGCACAAAACATCTAATATACGTTATTTTGAAGAAAAAAAGAAGATAATGGTTTCTAAAAAAATATGGTGGTCTAATATTTTTTGTCATGTTTAAAATTTTTGTCATAAAAAAAACTATTAATATCTAGCAATTGTGTCAATCAAAATGTCTAATACATGGAGAAAAGGGGGCAAGTGTTGACATAGGCTTGAAAATGGCAAAATTAGAATGAAGTCACTTGCTTTCCCTAAAATGAACTACATATGTATCTATCAAAAATTTATTTGAAAGTTTGAGGCAGAATTTGTGATACATCAAACAAGATCAAGATGAAATGTATTCAATACCTTTATCATTAAACACACAATTCCTTGTTTATATTTGAATTAATAAAATATTCTTGGTTTCTACCATAACTGCATTCTTTTCCGTTGATCTTTTTATGATTTATATACCAGAATGTAAGCACCAGCTAAGGACTATGAAATAATGCATGCAGATACGAGATATTGCTCAGTTTAAATCTGGGCTGTAGTTTTAGTACTCTCAGAGAACCGTGCAATAATCAACGACATAGATGTGATATTGCATGGCTTCATGTTACTAATCATTTATACCACGGTTTTCGTGTTCGATTGTTTAACCTGGAAAACGGTAGTAGAAATATTACAGAGAGAATTAAAAAAAAAGAAAAAAAAAAAGAACTGAAAATGAAATATAAAAAACCAGCATTCATTTCTGTTTGTATGCAACAGCTTGGTTTTCTATGTCTAAGAATATTATTTTTCTTAAATGGCATAATATTATTAACTATAACTCCACACTGGTATCCATTTCTATTTCAACTGTCTGGCTAGAATTAGCTTTTCTCCTCTCCAGAAATCCTATAATTGGTAACAGAGTACATCCAAACAAAGCTATATACCCATTGATTCTAAAGGCAGGAGCCCAGGAATCTGTTGTGTCTTTGATAAATCCTTCAAGTATAAAAACAAGAATATGTCATATATAAAATCTGTTTACATTGGAAATCAAAAATTAATATTTACTAGTAATAAAATAGTTATGTACATTTAATGAATTTAATCACAGCAACTGGTTATTTCAGACACAAAAGTCTGGCCCCAAAGAATTCTGTATTGGGAAGATTTCAATATATTTCGCCACTGTGTATAGTGATGGGCAATCGGTATAAAATCATAAATGATTATCAGTAATAATAATAGAGAGGCATAATCAATTATTAATCGATTATAATCTGAGATTTAAAAAAAAATTATTTGTAAGTTAAATCAAGGTTAAAACCATAATCATTTGTCCACAAATCATGAATGTTGTAAGCGATTGTTAGCATCATCTTTCAACGACAGACAATTGTTTGCATATGCTTGATTGTAAATTGTACATGCAATTGATTACATTAAATTAGCTATTAACCCTTTTTCCCCTTCCTGACGACCCGCTCATTATTTCACCATATAGTAACCAACCCGTCGCCATGATATAGCTGAAATATTGCTGAAAGTGGCGTTAAACACCAAAAATCAATCAATCAATAGTAACCAACCACCACTATGTGCAACTTTGCTTAAAATATTTAAAAAAAATAATCATACCTGCTTCAAACGGATTCAACAATAAAGATAATGCCAGGGAAAATGCAATAAATCCCCAGGCATGTGCAAATCTTTCTAGTCCAATACTGTTGACTATCACATTGATCAAAACAGCATTGTAACCTCCGGTAAATAATCCATAGATGCTACAAAGTATCGCAAGATGAGCAAACGTCTTTGTTTCCGGTGTAAGAATTATGCCGACACTCATCAGTAAACAACATGTAAAGTATATGATTCGGTTTTGTTTCTGACAAACGTGATTTAACCATCCAAAGAACAGTCTTCCTATTAAATCGGAAAGGCTTATTATACCTATAATCATGGCTCCCTCGGAATCAGAAGCATTGATTTCTTCACAATATGGTGGTAAAATGTTAAATAAACTGAGATAACCAAGTCCTTCACAAAATACGAAAATTGTATACAGAACAAAGACAGGATTTCTAAAAAGACTCCAATCCATTGAAAAAAGTAAATGTTTTAAAGAGAAACGTTTATTAGAGCTTTCTATAGAAGTGGATTCTGTTATTTTCCTTTGTTGGATATGATTTTCTCCACCAAAATGTTGAGGAATGCTCTGCATTGATAAACCAGCTATGACACCTAAGCTAGCACATAAAGATGGTTCAAAAGACTTCAAACTAATAATTGAAGCAGTAAGATGTTTCCTGTCTTCCTTCTTTAACCATGCAACAGCTTTTAACAGCGACTCCTTTTCAGCTTTAATACTAGTATGACTAACACATTCGTCTGTTTTGCTGCTTCTCTGATTTTCACTTGTGGAGTATGCCTTTAAGCTATTACTGCCATCTGAAGGATGCCTTCTTTTTCCTTGAAAATGAGACTTCAATATTGGTTTTTGGACATCATTAGAAACCAGATTTATTTTTTCTTGATCAGTGCCAATCTGAGTATTTTCATTGGATAAACATGATTTGCTTTCTTCCTCGCTGATTTCTTCAGTCTGAGATTCTGTTATTGACGAATTAAATTTATTTTTATCAAACGATTCTTTCAATATAGAGTCGTCAATTGAGTCAACTCCTAAGCTCTGCTTACGACTCGTATCTCCAAGGGAGGCAAACCCAATACTTTGCTGATCATCAGAATAGATGGATTTACCCAATGCGTCTATGTTAGAACTCATTGATGGGTCAAATGATTTCAAGCTGATTACAGAAGCATTTAATTGTTTGTTTTCGTATTTCAATGAATTGATGGTATCCAGAATCTGCTGGTCATCTGAGTAGACTGACCTCCCCATAGCGTCTACATTGGAACAAACAGAGGGATCAAATGATTTTAGACTAATCACTGATGCATTCATTTGCTTGTCATATTTACAAGTGGTATCCACGCTTAGTTGATCTTCTGAACATATTGACTTTGCCATGTTATCAGGATTGGTGTACAAAGAAGGATTGAATGATTTCAATGATATTATAGAAGCATTTGCTAATTTACTTCCTCGTTTTGATCTTTTACGAGTATGTCTTAATAGAGATTCTCCCTCAGAAACAAAGCTATTTTGACTTCGCCCATCATCAACAGAAACGTAACTTTTATCATCATATTGTATCAGATCTCCAGCATCTAAAAGCGTAATGCTCTGTTGATCTACCGAGTTTTCAGATTTATAAATCTTCAAATCTTTCTTCTTTTGAACTCGTTTTTTCATTGGATAATTTTTATGAGGTCTTAATAAACAAGCAAATACACAAATGTTGTATAAAAATCCAGCAAATATCATCATACAACCCTCCAGGGTCATGGTATCAATCAAATACCGCATTAAAAGTGGTAACACCACCGCCCCAAAGCCTCCCCCGGCTGTAACTATTCCATTTGCCAAAGCTCGCTTCTTTTGAAAGTAGTTCACAAAACTAATAATACAAGGATTGAATGAAAGCCCATAACCAAAACCTGAAAAGTAAATAATACAGGGGTTAGGTTATGGTGTTTAATGCCACTTTCAACAATATTTCAGTTATATCGTGGCGGTCAGTTTTATTGGTGGTGAAGTAAACCGCAGTACCAACTGAAAACAACTGACCTGTAAATAATACATAATTAAACAACACATTTTGTAGATTCATTATTATTGGTAGGCCAATTTTTGTGAATTTCAAGGGTTGTTTAAAGATAAGAATTTAATAAATATTTGTCAACATACAATGACTGATATTGTACATAGAATTTGATACGACATAACTTACATCTTGCAACAAAAATCATATCCGACATTTTTTCTCTTAATTAATTTTTTGTCTTATGTAGATGGGAATCAACAAATTTACGTATCCACGAGAATGTAATTTATGCCTCAAACCATGAAAATTGTTCACCATGAATATAAATGAAATCACAGTATATACAGTTGACTCTCGTTATCTCGAATTCGATGGGACCATGGAAAAAATTCGAGTCAACCGTAGTTCGACTCAAGAGGAGTTACGAAAACTGGAAGTGTAGTTTGTTTAATGACGAAAGGGAGACAACTCGAGCGAAATTTTGAAGAGCTAACACCAGCATCACATGTCTCGATTCTCGGAACGATTTAAAACTTATTCGATGTTTTGTTGCTGTTTTTTTCTCTCTGTTAAATTCGTTGAATCTTGTGGACCAACTGATAACTTCTAGATATCTTTTTTGTGTGTATGATTATGTTTTTCAGCTGATGCATTGTCATTAAACTTCACCATGACGTATTTTTCTTTGTGCAATATTTACAATAAATTGTGTTTTTATGATTCAATAAAATTTCCCCTTTTATTACAACTGTTAATTAATAGTAACATTTTTTTTTAAATCTCTCAAAATTGAGAAATTATACATCAAAATTAATTTCCGACAATAGATAAAACGCTTCCGTTGTGTACTTTTCATAATCATTGATGTATGCTGACCCAAGTGCACTTATAATGTTATGAATCGATAATTTTTGATTGTACACATCTAACTTGTGTCATAATACCAAGCCAATTCAAATATTACCACTAATTAATTTGACAGATTGTGAAATAAACATGTGAAATAGCCTAAGGTAAATATGTCAAAGCCAATGACTGGATGTTTCACCTGTGATCCGATTTTAATCCCAAGGTAATTATACACATGTTTTGACAGGTAAATTCGACTTAACGAATGTAAATAATCATGGCTTTCTACATCTCTGGACCAAAACTTTTATTCGAGACAACCGAAATTACGACTCATCCGAATTCGACTCAACAGGAGTCAAATTACATATATTTATACACAACGAAGTTCGGGACTTCGATAAAAATTCGACTCAACCGGAAATTCGAGTCAACCGAGTTCGAGACAATGAGAGTCAACTGTAGTTACAAAGACAATGTTATTATTTGAACTAAGAGTACTCAAAATAAGTAAATTGTCATAATCAGCAAACCAGAAGCTCTCAAGAGCATGTTTTACTCATCTGACTAGAAATGGCCTACCGACAATATAAACAATGTCAAATATTGGTGTTCATTCTTCACGGCTCAAATGTAACGCTATCAAAGCAGGCAAAATGCTCGTTGAAATTTTGATCTACCTAAATTTTGCTATTGCTTAAAGTTACTACTAGCAAATATTTGCTAGTTATAAAAAAAATGTGTTCAAATCGTATACAAACAAAATGACAAACATGTAAACTTGTAGTTTTGTCCAGTCATGTGTATATCGTCTTTGTAATAAATGCTAGGTTAAATATCTGATCAACAGCAGCTATATTGAACCCACGTAATACAACAAAATAAGTATATATAATATATTACTTACCTGTTATACATCCATATGTCACATAAAAATAGCCAACCGATGGAGCAAATGCTGTAAGGAGAAAACCAGTACCACATAGAAAACCTCCAACAAATATAATAAATCTATTGGAAAATCTCAAAGCAAGGACATTAGCTAAAGGACCTGAAAATATAATTAAAAACATACCTAATAAATAATATGATCCTATAAAAATGTAGATATCAAATTCAATGTGCATGACATTTTTCTGGAATTTTATCTTTTTAATGTGATGTGTATATTACAGGCACATTTCTTTAACAAGGACAGCATATATTCCTCTACTCCTCTGCATACCTTTTATATGAACTGATACAAATGATCAATTTCTGGATTATTCCCCCTGAATAGTGTGTATTGACATAATTAATAATGAAAGGTATATTGTATTAATACATTAATTTGCTTATTGAATTTTCAAATAAACCAGAGGTTCCCCTAAGCCTATATTACTGTTCACCTGATTTCATTGTATATTGATTATTGGTTGATTATAAGATAGGAACAAAAATCTGCAAAAACTGCATGCAATAAATTAAATTATTAAAGCACTGTTTATGAAAATCAGTTATGTAATCTCTAAGAAGAAGATTTTTTAACATTTCTCAATAAATATTGCAGTTATCCAAGAATAGATCTACTGGTATTAAAAAAATCCTAAATTTGAAAAAGACCATGCAAAGATCACATGTGTACAGTTTTGGCTTCTTCAGTTGAAAATTTTCTGAGAAAAAAGCTTTTTCTTTGCATCCTTCCAATCGGGTGCTATGTTGACCTATGACATGCCAAGCTAGGACCTGGATTTCTAACATCATATACCATGGTCTTTTTTGTGTTCCGTGAGTTAAGGCGACAGGTAATTGTTTGTTTTCTTGATATTGGTGGCATTGATGACCATCACTGTTTAAACTTTCTTTTCATAACTGTTTGATGCAGTATGTGATGTGTTCATTTGAACATAGACAAGTTCTTCTGAGGGTTTATGATTCAGGCCTTCAAGTGGTTTTTGGTCCAAAAATAGGGATTTTTATAGGGTCGAATTTCTTGAAAAATAGGGTATAATAGGGCAAATTTAATAATTTATAGGGAAATTATAGGGATATTTCTCTCTACTTCACCCATTTTCTACTTATAATACTATATGAAATCGGCTGAAACACAATATAGGGCTCATACTCAAAAGCAGTGTGTTATGTGCAATATTAACATACTTCCATTGAATTTAAAGGTATCACTTTAATATCATGTTTTGGATGGTGAATCACCGAAGTTGCATACAAAATTTCAAGAAGATATATCTCATAGTTTTTGAGTAACAACCAAAAGGGTACCGAAAAATTTGCACAAATAAGGAGTTATGCTGTTGCACTTAAAATTTGTTTATTTTTACACCAAAATTTACTTTTCAAAATAGGAAAACAACAAAACTATTTAAATATAAATCTTTAGAAAAATTAATCAGGATTAATTTGATACCAAATTCATGAAAATCGGACATCGATTGGAGAAATTATCAGACTTTATCCAAAAGGTATGTCTCTATCAGAAATCTGTAGGGTCCATAACCAGTAAACAAATCTTCTAGAAAACACTGTCAAAAGATTGATATTTTCATGTTTGAAGTTGTAAAGTACACAGAGTAGTTATAATCAGTCAATATATGAATAATTGTAGACAGAATAAAAACTTCAGAACAGAAAATATGGTTACGGACACTACAAAAACCATGTAACTATATTTAAGGGTGTAATTATAATCTTGTGTGAATAAATGTTAATTAAAAAGAGAAATAACAAGTAATTCTGAGTAATCTGAACATCATACCAACTTCAGACATTATAGATCATAGAAAACATGCTGCTTTTAAGAATAACAGTACTTGAATGTTCAGCTCTGCTGCAACACTGCATTGCCCTTTATTGTGTTTTACCAGACTACATACCTATTTGTGTATACACACTTTAATCAAGTCTTGAAGATGACTGCACTACAGTATACCATGAGGAAAACCAAGACAGCTTTGATATATCTTCATCAACCAAGATTGGAGAACCTTGGTTAACTCTAAATGTCTGCCATAGATCTTCAAAACTGCCTTGGCATCCCATTGCTGCAGTCAATCACCAAGACTTGATCGTTGCACACATGAAATGATAAAAAGAAGATAGTTTCTTAGAAATATTCAAGTACTGGATTTTATCATATCTACAGGTACAAGATGCAAGATATTTTATTTTCCAATCATGGAGCCCAGTACTGAGCAGAATAATCATTTACAAAATAAAGAACATAAAATAGACATATGATTTGTAATAATTAAATGCAATTTGAAAACATATTAAGACAATACAAAAAATGTTTTGGAGACACACTGACTCTGAAGGTCAAGGGGGAGACAACCCATAAAAGCATAATATTCTAATGTATTTATTATATTATTTCAAGTAATTCTCTGTTTTCTTTCTTTAAATAAATCAATTAATAGTTTAGATGTTAATGAAATAATTTCTTTATCTTCACATGATAGTAACCATATAAATTTATATTCTGTTGATAAGTTCTCAAAGTTGGTATATAACCTTTTTATAATATTAAAATATTTTGCTCTAGTTATCTAATGGCGAGCAAATCATAAGGATGAAACTCATCTTCTATATTTAAATTACATGTATTACAAATTCCATCTTCAACCATCAAACCTGCATACCTGCCTCTTTCTGTTCTTAAATTATGGGCACTTAATCTAAATTTTGTATATGTTTGTTGTTCTGTCTTAGAACCAAATTGTAAATATTTTTCAAATTTAAATAGGTATTTAAAATTTTCTATATGTTCTAAGTTTGTTAGTTGAAACATTGGTATAATTTTTATATAAATTTTCTACCAGTATTTCTAAATGTTTAAAAATACCTGGTCGCAAGGCAGACCATCCAGCTCGCCTGTGCAATCTATAGTTACATGTGAATGTCATAACCATGTGGTTAGTGTTTAATTTGGTTAAGAGCAATACTTCAGTTTAGCCAAAAGAAAAACATTTAATGGTATTCAAAATGGACATAAAATGTAATAGTAAAACAGGTCTTAACAAAAATGTCGAAGTCATTCAGGCAGAAATAGTAGGTCACGGTGACC
>MJUT01054372.1:218900-246994 GCA_002080005.1 Gigantidas platifrons | reverse complement strand
TGTTTTTAACTGTCCACGACAAACTCACATGTGAAGTTTCATCAACCTGGACCAAGTAGTTTGTCTACATTAGACCTAAAAGCAAACGTTCACGCAAAAATGTCGAAGTCATTCAGGCAGAAATAGTAGGTCACGGTGACCTATATTTGTGTGCAGTGTATTTAAATGTTCACGTCAAACTCACATGTGAACCTTCTTCAACCTGGGCCAAGTAGTTTGTCTACATTGGACCTAAACGCAAACGTTCACGCAAAAATGTCGAAGTCATTCAGGCAGAAATAGTAGGTCAAGGTGACTATATTTGTATGCAGTGTATTTAAATGTTCACGACAAACTCACATGTGAAGTTTCATCAACCTGGGCCAAGTAGTTTGTCTACATTGGACATAAACGCAAACGTTCATGCAAAAATGTCGAAGTCATTCAGGCAGAAATAGTAGGTCAAGGTGACCTATATTTGTATGCGGTGTATTTAAATGTTCACGACAAACTCACATGTGAAGTTTCATCAACCTGGGCCAAGTAGTTTGTCTACATTGGAGCTAAACGCAAACGTTAACATTGGACGCCGACAACGACGACGCACAAGTGACAACATAAGCTTTTCTGTACTTTGTACAGGCGAGCTAAAAATCAATCGAATACAACTTAACCATGAATCTTTATTTTTCTTGTCCATATTTGAAGCCAAATTTAGGGCACTAATAAGTAATTTGTTTGATTACATGTATTTATGATACTCTTGAAGGTTTTCAAAGGAGGGGAATACAAAAAAATACAACATTATAATATTCGACCAATTAATTCTAATTTATAGGGCTAAAAGAGGGAAAAGGGACATTTTATGCCAAAATATAGGGATTATAGGGCATTTTTAAAAAGATAGGGATTTTATAGGAAATATAGGGCCGCTTGAAGGCCTGATGATGTTTAACGCCACGTTCAACAATATTTCAGTTATATCGTGGTGGTCAGTTCTTTTGAAAAAGTAACATACATGTACATGTATATACCATCTTTTTGTGTCTATTAAACGCACTGGTGCATAAAACGCACCCCCTTTCCTCCCCCAAAATATCTGGGGAAAATTCTAGTTCCTATCTATAGAATGCAGGGAGATTCAGTAAAACATTCACGGCAGAAATCCTCGTTCAAACGACAAAATACTGCTTACCACAGATCACATATTTGTTAATCCATGTATTTTTTTTTTTTATTTTAGACAGGGAAATGTTAAATTAGTTTTGTTAAAAGAGCTTAAACCGATTATTCTAGATTTCGAAAGCGACAATTAGCTGTTTTGTGAATGCAGGAAGTTTATCGCTAATGTTTAATTAGAAAACAAGTTCAAAACGGCAATGAAAATGATACGGATGGAGCAGTTGATTTTTTGTTTGTTTGTTTGTCGGTCTTTACGCGAATTATTATTATTATTTTTTATTTTTTTTTATTTTCGACTATATCTTTTATTTTCGTCAATGAAATAAATATAATAATCAATTGCACGTCGTGAATACTGAATATATGATCACTCGTGCCGAAACGCATTTAGATTAAACTCGTGCACGTAGCAAGTTCCGCACACTCGTTTAATCTGATGCGCTTTGCGGCACTCGTGATCATATTTTCAATATCAACTCCGTGCAATTATCCTATAGTTTTTTTTTTCATATAGTCAGGATTTTATAAATTCCCTTACATCACCACCTGACTAGGGTGTGACAGGGGTTTTCAAATCAATAAGTTTTGTGACTACATTGGTTTTACATTATGATAAACAAAATAAAGAAATAATAATATATAATAGTAATAAACACTTTCATTCATCTTTCACACACACTCTCTTACCATTTTGTTTTTCTGAAATATGAAATTGCTCCTGACATTTTGTACTAAATCAAAAAGCTGAAAAAAGAATCTCATCACTCTACACGAATTATGGTTGTTTTAAATAATAAATATGTAGATATGTTTAATCTTTAATCAGTATAAATTCATCAAATAATGAACCGTTCATGTGATCAAAGATAGGCAAGCTTGGGTCAAGCTTGTAATAGGAAGTAATTACGATCGATTCAAATAAAGAGAAAACAATACAAAAGTACTAACATTAATTAACACCTGATCAGAGAAATTATCATTTCTTTTGAAGTGTACTCGTATTATAACAATGCTACAATATAGTATATAATATTGACAGGTGTCCCAGTATATTCAAATTTCTTTTCACACCTTGTTATACAATACTACTTGTCAACTGCTGTAAAAATCGATGAATCAAACAAAGGCTCAATACCCAAACACAGATAATTTCACCCCTAGAAAAAAAGAGATTGCAAAAGGGTAAAATATCACACGTCTGATAGCAAACATTTGACAGTTATTCCTTCATCCGTATGGACCATTAGTTCCGAACAACAACACCAATTCACAGGTATGATTATTGACAAAACATCGAGAATAAATATGTATAGATTAAACAATAGTTTTCCATGTTTTATGAACTTTAAAGCTTGAGGTGCAGCCGAGAGCATTAAAGTTCATAAAACATGGAAAACTATTGTTTGACCAATTGAGAACATAATCACCTATCCAAGAAAAATAAAAGAAACAATAATTAGCAATAATTAGTCAAATAATGAACTTTCAGTATCTGTACAGAGAAAAATGTATTCACTTAAAAAGTCCAAACAAATAAAATGAAAAAGTACCCTTAAGACTTTTCTTTTTAATGTGATCATGATTAAAACTGTTTCTTAAATAAATGAACCATGTGTTAATAATGCTCATCCCCATACTAGTAATTATCTATAGGTTATAGTTAGAAAGATGGATGGAAATGTTCCTTGCTTTAATTTTTTTTCTGAAGAAAACCAAGATCGGCATTTAGAAGATTTAGATTTAATTCAGACTCGACAACTAATTTTCAGTAACAAACCCGCAAATAGTAGTAATAATAGATTTGCAGATGCTGTGTCTACCACAGAATTAGAAAAACGGATTAGTGACAGAACTGCAAAAAAAAAAAAATAATAATTAATTTTTGTACCAAGAAAAGATGCATTTTTTCCATAAATGATATCGATATATTGAAAATGTGAAATTTCAGTTATATTTTTAGCTTTTCCTTTGCTCTATTTTTTTTTTTTTTTTTTCATTCAAGAAAATGGTTTTCTATGTTTGATAATTTATTGTAATCCAGGCAGATTTTCATTGTTCTCTAATCAGACTTAGTGTGAACTTTATTGAGTCATTCTATATAGCTAATAAGAGAACAATGCAAATCCAGTCAATCGTGACATTTTATAAAACATAGAAAGCCATATTTTATGAAAAAAAGAGTAAAAAATCCCAGCTTCTGATTGGTCGAGGAGAGGTGATTATGTTCTAAATATTTACAAACCTTTCAAAAAGGCAATGAAACAAGCAATAAATACAATTTTTATACAATTTTACTTTAAATAACACATATATAATGAACACAATTAATGTTATTTGAACATGAATTCTTCGATCATTGGGAATATTGCCGTCCGTGAACTCGAAGCTATGCTACCGGCAACTCTCTGCGTGACCTGAAAAAAAGTGCTTGATACTTGCTACCACCTACAAATTATCATCTTAAAGCACAAGATAACGTTCTATACGTACCAAAAAACGGTATATGAAAGATGACATTTGAGCAAACTGACAGTTTGATAAAAAAATATTAGCGGCATGTCATATCGTAGTAATAGAATAAATGAATTAACAAACAAGTCAAGGTGTCAACAGCATGGGTAAAGGTTTGCGTCAGGTTAGATAATGACCTCTTGTGTCTATCACGTCAGGTTAGATAAAATTTTGATAACTGTTAAGGTTGATTGATTGATTGATTGATGCTTAACGTCCAGCGAGCAATTTTTCAGCTATATTCAAGACGAGAATAATTTAAACGCCACGGGACTCGAAACAAGGAAATGTGATGGGTAGGGACAGAGAATTTTGCCAGTGCAACTGTTAAGGTTTCTTTGTTGAAGTATTGAAGTGATAATCATATTAATCAAATATTATTTAAGGAATATGTTCAATTTTTGAACAGGTTATACAATATAACCTGGTTTGGGGCAGTTTATGCTTAATAAACTGCAAATTGAAAATATGAACGCATCATCTTACCAAGGCCAAGATAGAAGAATCCTGTTAATGACTGAATCAATTGTATTTCTTTACTGCTGACATGATACTGCCTGGCTACCTCTACATAAAATACACCAAAACACTTCAGACCTCCTATTACCAAGAACAGGATCATAAAGGCAGCTACAAGATATTTAAAAAGTCAAGAATTAAAACAACAAATTTATAATGCACTTCTTACCTAGATAAATATATGTCAAAAGATAGGACCTAGATAAATCTATATCAAAAGATATGATAGACATGAAAATTAAGGAAAATTCTTCTTATTTTTCTTCAAAAACATAACATATAATCTACTTTTTGTATTACTGTATAAGTGGTTTTTTTCGCGGGTAGCTAATTTTCGCTTTATTCACGATAGTCATCGATCGGCGAAAAAAACAATCCGCGTAAATTTCCACCCTTTAGTACATAAGTTTTTTTCCTTTCTTAAATAATGGTATAAGATCTATCGTAGTATGACTGTGTGAATATTTAACAATTATAATATTATGGTACCTGTCATATCTTCTCATGTTGAAATGACGCTTTTAAAATATCCAACATGGGGGAATCCTTTCCAAAAAAAATGCATATGTTGACAATGATCATGAATGAACAACAAACAATACCTTATTATTTAAGTGATGAAATAGCATCCAAGCCATACAATCATAAATGAAATAATTTATTGTTAATCGGATTATACTTAACACAGCTGGGAACTCATAATCAAACTTCCAGATTTGACATACAAATTGACAAATACAATTGCTTCTTTTCTTTTTATTTCAATCATTATAAGCTTGTGTAAACACAGCCTGACAGTGACAGTCTAATTATACATTAAGTAATTTTGACACCTTTATAAAAAGTATACACACACTAAATATTATCGACAACATTATTGATTATTTTATGCACGGTTAGATATAGTCACACTTTTATTTTTAGACTATTTTCGTATCAACTGTAAGCGTTTATTGGTTCAAAACACAACTGCACTAGAGAGTTTTAATTCTTTGAATAATTAAAAAGTATTATATGCATTTAATGATTTTGTGGAATAGTGCCCAAACAAGTAAAGAAATATGAAAATATTTGACAATACTCAATAGTAAACATGTTCGTTTATCATAGGCCCCTCCTGCAAAATAAAGAATCTGGACAAAATCCTGTGCATTATGAATTACAATACTCAATTATTTCAAAACATTTCCTATTTTGAATTGTTGGTCAACCAATTCAGATAATGTAATTCTAATATCCGCTAAAATTAGATTTTGGTTAAAACTCAAGATCGTGAAAATTAAGTACTGCTAAATAAAATCCACCAATTTAGAAGAAAATCGCGAAATTTGGCTCCCGCGAAAATAACCACTTATACGGTATAAGAAAAATGATTCTTACAGGGCAATTCTTGACTTATAAATACAAATCTGAAGTTACATATATGTTTTGAGCCTGTCCCAAGTCAGGACCAGGATTTTCAATGCCATATATTGTGGTCTTGAGGCGAGTTGTGATTGTTCTTTTTGTTAATATTGGTGGAATTGTTGACCATCTCTGCTTAAGCTTCCTTTTTCATACGTTTATTTTGGTAGTAGATGTATAAAGTTATAACCCTGATACTATGTAACAGAACAAAGTCTGATTCTATTTTGTAATATTGTTGTTCAAAATACATAAGATTTATCTCCCTTTGTCGTAGGTATATATTATACAATTAATGATTTTTGATGAGGTTGATAATATACAATTATTGACTTTTAATGAGGTCTACTCATGACTATACGGACCTGATCAATGATTGATTGACCGAGGCCAACGACCGAGGTTAATCAATCAATTGACCAGGTCCGTATAGTCATGAGTCAACTGAAATTAAAATCAATAACTGCTTTATTAAATAAGGAATTTTTCAAACTTTTCAACAGTATATTCAACAAAATAGTAAATATTATTATAACAATAATCATAATAAAAATAAAACAGATATCACAGATTTTTTTTTTTAAATTGACAATAATTTTCCTTAATTTTTTTCTACCTTTTGAAGAACTTTGGTAGTTTTTTTTTTATTTTGGATATTGTAATTGATGGTAATATTTCCATAATTTGTGATGTTTGGTAGAGCCATACATGGTACTGAATTGGAGGTCATATTTTGAACACCATTTATTTGATTGAACTGATTTTGACAATGGTTTTCTTTTCCGCTTGCAACTGAAGCTGAGGGTACACATTGTACAAGTTTTAGACCATCAGTAAGAAAGAATGTCATCAAAAACATTACTATTTTTAATTAAAAAGTCATCAGAAAGCAGTGTCATTACAAATTTTGGTATTCAAATAGCTTTTAAACAACTTCAACAGCGGAAGCAGTGTTATTCCTGGTATTTATTGAGTTTTTTTCAGTAAAATCTTGTTCAATTCTTCCTCGCCAACTGTGGCGAACCGTCCGTCTGTCGTGTTTGTTTACATGAAGCAGATGATACAATGATGAATGTTCGCTAATATGCGCAATTTGATTGGGCGACTGGAAATGAAATCTCGTCTCTGGTTGGACAACGGTGAAACCCCGAATAAAAAACCCCTGAGGCTCACGCGAGGTGAACTCACTCTGAGGTACAACCAAGAAAGTACTGTTTAGGCCAATCAGCGAAAAGCAAACTTCCTTATTGTTTAATAATACGATTTAGTGAGTAAACGAGTAATTGTTGTTTAATGCCAACTCAGAAATTTTTCAGCTATATCATGGCAAGAACAAGTTACTTTTCAATGAGATGATGATGAGGTCTGCTTTGTACAAGACCAATATGCTTAGTTGGATTTTTTTTATAGTGCTAGCTCACTGAAACAATAGTCAGCGGATAGACATATCACCATACTCTAACCCATTTTCTAGCAAACCGGTTTTTGCTCTTTTCCTTAATGCTGCATGCTTAGCAGATAAGCAATAAATACCAATTTTGAAGTCTTTGGTTTGACGCAACCGAAACTTGAACCTACGATTTACCGCACTCAATGCGAGCATGCTACCATTACACCACTGATGTGGTTAGGGATATAGTCAACATCAGTAAATAAATGTATACAATTTACCAAATAAAATCACCCATGCATATCCTCTGTCTACAGGTAAATCAGATTCATATATCACAATGTTTTCTTCCTCCTTTTCATCTCTATCACTCCTCTCTTTCATTTTGATAAAACTGAAAGTAATACAAAATGTACTATATGGAGATTGTATTATTAGACAATTTTGAGTATATCAAAAGCGTAATCAGAAGCCGTAAATTGAAGAAGGACAGACAATAAAATGGACAAAAGAAAAATGACAAAAGGTCAAACAATGATCTACAATATACTCCACATAAAACTATTTTCTAACGATCAAGCAACACAAATCTAACTACAAACCAGGATTGAACTCAGGTGGTCCAGAAGGGTTAGTAGTTCCTGTTCCTGTTACTGTGAAACGACATGAACATCATTTGATATGGAAATAGTGTTGAGCACCTGCGTATATTACTGCTTATTATCTGCTTAACATGTTAAATATGACAAAAAGTCAACAAAAAGCAGACACATTAAAACAGACATGGGATTATAATGTTGAATCATCTCTTATGTCTATATATAACTGACTACTGCATGGATAATGTGCCAGGTGACTGAGCTAATAATAAATGTTCCAGATTAGAAAATAGAGTTATATGTACCTGGAAGAATTACTTCATCCCATTACAACTACGTATACCAAACTTGTACTCCTGTCTTCAATCATACCATAATTAATCTGAATGACCCCTAAAATATAATATACATATATATGACATTGTATAATTACCTGGATTGTAATTATTGAGTTATAAGACTATAAACAATATATTATAAGCAAGATAAGTATACTAGTCAATGCCATTTTTATTATATAAATTAATATTGAACAAAATATAAAAGATAATATAATTATAGTGTCCGATGTATTGAATGTATCAATATACCTGGATGTACATATGTATATATCATATGACTAGTTGTGGAATATTGGACATTTTCATGTAATAGTTTTAGATATTAATCAATAATAAATAAATTCTGTTTTTATCTAACTGTCTCTTCATATTAATAAATATTAATGAAATTGCCACAGAATTTCTAAGAAGTGTTTTAGCAACTTTACTACATCAGCTTTAACAGAAAAAAAAATCGCCATGGATGTATTGAGGATTAAGTATATTTTTTAGCTTTTATAACTTGGTACATTTTTACCCTTTAAAGGGAGATAACTTCTTCAGTTCTGTCATACAAATGTGTATATTAAAATGATATTGACATCTATTTTAAGACATATCTTCAGAAACAAATATGGCTTTATTTTATACATCATACTTGATCAAAATTACCATATGATGATACACATTGCAACGTGCAGTTACCATGACAAGGAGAAATCCCTAAGCTATGGTCATGCGTTTTCACACTGTTGACGGTCAACAGATCGCTGATTCAAGGATTTTGAGATTTAAAAAAAAAAACAGTAAAAATGTTGATTTTTATTCCTAATACATTTGTATAGAGAAAAAATATTTTAAAAATTATAAGGTATAACAATTTTGTGTGTTTTTTTTGGTTGATACTTGGTTGAGATATAAAAATAAAATACATGTACCGGTAGATCAGATTTCAGCAACTCATGTTTTACTATATCAATATATAATGCAGGGGCTTTTTTTTTTTAAATTGTTTGGCATAAATTTAGTTTAAGTGGAATTTTTTGCATGGAATTGATAAATTTTTATGTACAGTCAACTAAGATGTTTTTTGATAGTTTTGATTCCAAAAGACCCATTTTTGTGTGATAATTTTTGAAAATATCACCCTTTTCAGTCATGGTTTGAAGATTTCCCCACAAACTTTTAAAGTTGCCACCCACTCCCCAGTCCTTTTCTGAAGCTTGTCTTCCACTTTTAAGCTTGCACCCTCCCCCTACACTTTCCGGTCCACTCCTACGACTCTCTAGTGAACAATGTATTCAATACAAAAATCACAATAAAAAATGTTCTGCTGATGTTCGTATCGGTTATTAAAAAATATATTATAACCTCTCATTTGAAAGTAAAACAAAATGACTGCTTCGGTAGTCATGGTGGATTTTTTGTTGGGACAACATAACCCAGACCTTGTAAGGCGAAACCATGGCATGCTGGCATGGTCAACATCCGTGAAATTATGACTAACATTATAAACCTGGGGCGGTTTAACAAACCTATCACAAGATTGATTGATTGGTTATTGTTTGACGTCTGTCGTACAGTATTTCAGCTATATTCAAGCTGAAAACAAGTTCAATATATAGGGGAGTCCCGGGACGTCGTGGTCGTGATCACATGAACATGATGGTAGTTGGATTTACACCTATCTGTGTAAGCAGTGCCTATCATCACTAAAATTGCGAGTTCTAGTCCCGCTCAGGCGAGGTACACTCAATACAACATTATGTGATCAAGTTTGTCAATGACTTGCGACTGTGGTCTGTGGTTTTCTCCGGGTATTCCGTTTTCGTTCACCAATAAAACTAACCGCCACGATATTACTGAAACTCCACTAATTCTTTTTTTCCAAACAAAACTGAACAGTGACTAACAAGAAATGTATAGCTTTAGGTAATTATAGGTGGTATATAGCGTGTGATTCGTTGTTCTGATTGGAAAATATTTTTGATAGACTGTTTATAGTTTAATTTTCATTTATTAGAGAGCTATACAATGTATGTATGCAAAACAAATTGAGAACAGACTAAAATAATCATCAAACTTAAAGAAGAATTAAATGTCAAATGCCAATCAGCATTCAAAAACGATGTTCAAATGTTTTTTTTAAAATAATTTAATCAGCATTGAAAATTACCGGAGGACACAGCACGCACTCCCGACCTGCTATTAATTTAGCAGCTCTCTCACTGATGTGCTTATACCAGTGATGGTCCTGCATTGTATTTATTCAGATTCAGAATGTGTTATCTCTTTCGGTTCACTTTATTATGTGATTTTCTCTCATATTTTTTGCAATTGTTGCTATTTTTAGCCGGTCACTGCATTTGTAAGATTTTCCAATTTTGAGAAGTCGACTTTATAGACCGAAACTAGGCTTTTGCCAAAAGTTTTTTGTTGAAAAGATTTTATGCTTTATGGAAATTTAATTTGAATCAGGGTATAGCCATAGTGTGCTTAAATTTTATTTGCCGGTATTCGGAATAATAATGGACCTCTGGATTTCTTAGCCGATATATACTGGCTTGCACTAAATTTTATAGTTTTAGCCTGCATATGCACGATAGTTACTCAGTAATTTTACAGTTGCTTTAAAATATATACATCGTGCCTAAGAAACGTTGATGGTTGCTCCAGACAGTGGAGGAATATCTACAACAGAAAGAAAGGTAGGTAAGAAACGAAATCAACAAAATTCGATACGAAAATGATAAGGGTTGCTAAAAAATTGTTAATGTACATAAAAATGACATAATGCTTTGAAGACATATTTCACATAAAACTGTCATACTTTCATTTTAATGTATGATAAAGGTGTGTCGTCTGTACTGTTTTCTTCAGCATAATTGATGATGTTTTACGACAACAAAATTTATCTGAAAACCTACACGGATACAATTTGATGAATTAACTAACGACGTCCTAAATAAAAAGGATAAACCAATGAAAATCGATTATTGTTTGCCAACATTTTCGAAATATGAGACGTAAGCAATTCACTTATCCGGACATCCTGACATTTTATAATTCAATTTAATAAAGACCAATACTGAGCATGTAAATCATAATATTATCAAAATTTACATATCCTCGATGATCGTAAGTTCGTTACCCTAAGCTGTTTAGCAAGGAAAAGTTTTGCATACTCATACCAGAAATTAATTTGACTGTATGTTAACATTCTCTAGATATTTGCAAATATTTGTATACCCTTAATTTTTAAATAACTCGGAAAAGGATAGGACCAGCATCTATAATATCCGTAACGTGACCCATTTCCGAAATGAAAGTGGCCAGGCTTGTAAGTTCGTGACCCTGATTAAGGTAAAGGTAAAATATATTTAGGTTTAAAAATTTCAACATCATATACAAGTGTTTAAAAATTTCTCGTTAATTTAAAAATAAAACATAAAACTGCCATCATTAACTGAAACTTCAATCCACTAATTATAACTGCTGAGAACTTTCTCACCAAGGATAGCCCATGAAAGCCAGTCAGCTTATTTCCAATGGGGTCCTTTATAAGTATCAGCTTAAANTTTAAGTGGACATTAAACACTTGTGTATGATGTTGAAATTTTTAAGCCTAAATATATTTTACCTTTTACCTTTTACCTTTAGCGGGTAGAGGGATTACTTAATTTTAAAATAAGTACATTATCTATGAAAATATATATACATAATTGTCATTATTATGATATGACACGTCCTTCCCGTTCTTCACTGGTATGTATCAGGTGGCACTTCACTTCTTTTTTAAATCTTTGCAAATTATTGATGGATTTGATCGAATCGGGTAGAGAATTCCAATCATGGATTCCATTGTAGTAAAACGTTGTTGATTCGATGCCTTGTTGTTGATTATGCACAAACAATCTGACAATAGATGAGGCCACGCATATTGTATTTTTATTTTCGGCAATTGCGTATTACAGTACGATGAAAACAACAAGGATTATAATATTAAGAAAGAAATAAAATTGCACTTACTTGCATAAATTAGAATGTCCATTGTGAATAATCCATCTTTTCACATAAAATCGAAACTTAAAGTCACCTCTAATCGGTAAGCAAACAGTAAAATTTTTGCATGATAATTTAGTAAAGCTATAGAAATTTTTATATAATGGTCTTAAATTATATATATATATTTTTTTTTTTATAATTTTTGCTTGTTATTTCATTGAAAAATCACTCATGAAAATAACGTTTTATAGCTAAGAAACATATCAACAAAACAAAGCAAAAAAAGTAATTCCTTTGGCTTTACAAAGAAAAATGTCGTCATGTGACCTTTCAAGCAGATGGTGACTCATCATTTGGAATGTCAACAGACTGACTGACAGGGATTTCCCAAGGAATTCTTCGAACATCTAGTTGAGAAAGAAAAAGTAATAGTGAAATCGGCCATTTTTCACCAGATTTTTAAAAACTTCGCTGCAATAGTACCTGTTTCTGTTCCGTTTTTATCCAAAAGTGGCATATGCTTTGGGAAACGTCAGCGTTACTTGCACGTTGCAGAAGGTAAATATCATATTCATGACGTCACGAGCTAAAGGGAAAACATCGAATGTCACGAACTTGCAATCATAACGAACTTAGAATCATCGACGAATACATAAGGTCTATATTCTCACTGACTCGCACAACTCATACAACATTCACACTACGTATTTTTAACAGGGTTCATCACAAGAAAAGAAAATACAAGATACATTCACGCATGCCATATACTTTCATTCCACACACTGGTATAGCATCTAATGGGAAAAGGATATATGGATATATGGGCGGATCCAGGATTTCAAGTTAGGGGGCGCACTTAAAATAATTATTGGGGTATTTCGTGTAAAAAGGCACGTTTTTGCGCAAAAAAATCATTTTTCCAATTTTAGGCGGGGGAGGGGGAGGGGGGCGCGCGACGGGAGTATGAATTACTAAATTGCAGTGATTGGGATTACCACGCGCCCCGCGCCATAGTCGCATTACCCGACGAAATGGCGCATTTCCACATAAAAACTCCGCGTCATACGCGCGCATTCGTTTTCTGATGAAGTCAGACGTACATACATCCGAACCTTTCTGTCAAGACTGCACGGACATAGTCCCATTGAAAAAAAAAATGAATCCCAATCACTGTATCTAATTTATAATTTAGTTTTTATTTCAAAATGATCTGTGAAAGTTCAACTGCAAATCAACATCGATATCTGGTACCTTGTGTACATACAATTTTATACCTTTACATACGGAATTCAGGCTTAAATAAATCGTAAACCAGTTTCAAAAACTGATATATCTGATAACCGCGAAGTACAATAACGAGCAACAACGGACTTATAACACTTTCCCGGCGGGAAGTATCGGATATCGATCAGCATGTCACTTTCCCGTGTTTTTTTTTTTACTTTCCCCGGGAAACGAGAAATGGGAATTTTCATGCATTGCACAATGTTTATCATGCATATCAGATGGATTTTTTTTGTCCAGATCAAGGTTTAAGCCAAGAATTAAAAAAAAAAGTGTTAAGTTCAAGCTCGTATACATGTCCTTCATCATATTTATTCAAACAGAAGGGTGTGAGTTGTCAGATAGTTTATATATCTCCTCCACCCATGTGTTAAAATTTGTTAAATGTTTTTATTCTACATTATTTTTCACACTGGATTTTGGCGCATAGTTCTGTCATTATGGCCCATTCATATAAAAAATGTCCCATTGACAAGGAAGGAAAGGGGGCGATAGTCCCATTGAAATATTTGTAATCCCAATCACTGAAATTGCTAAACAATTTGAGATGAAAGAGGAAGTAAGTTTTAAAATGGGGTATGGTTTATTATTTAATCCAACAAAAAAATTTATTCCCAACATTATTAAAACTTTTTTTAATTCAGTGTTTTCGACACTTTGTCATAAAATTTGATTCTGATTTGTTCAAATCTTTTGCATTTTAAAATACAGTGATTTTTATCTTCTACCTGTCCTGTTTTGCATATTGGACAGTGTCTTTCGTTTTTATTATGCACCGGCCCTTGGTGACCTCTGTATATGAATGGCATTGCTCTCATGCATGTACATTGGTCATGGGGAGAACACTGGATTTGTCTTCTGTCATTTGATTAGCCTCTTGTAAATATAAAAGGGTTTATTTCTATTTCGGTGTTCAGAAGAAGTTAATAACCTATTAAATATCTACAAAGGATATATATTTTTTGTGTGTAATTGCCCAGTGGACACATCCAAATATTATACTCATGAGAGACATAGATATGTTTAGTACAAGTTTTATGTACCAATCTAATTACTGCAAATTGCTTGTTTGTATACTGTTTATTATTACATACTTAGTTAAAATAAAGGCATTTTTGTATGACCAATATGACCGGAAGTAAACTGTCCATATTTTCACACCCCGGGAAAATAACCGGTTATTAGATTACTACAAGACCATTTCCATATCGAGGCCCATATTGGCCCGGGAAAATATGGGCCTCGACTTCGTCTCAGGCCAATATGGGTGTCTCTTTTCTAGATGTCGGAAGTATGTAATAAACAGTTTAATACATGGGCATTTCCATATTAGCCTGGTTATCATCCCTCGACCCATATTGGCCCGAGACGCAATCGAGGGCCAATATGGGGGTCTCGGGATGATAACCAGGCCAATATGGAAATGCCCATGTATTTACATTTATGTATTAGAATGTTGGTTTTTTTTTGTAATATAAATCACTGTAATGACTCTGCCCCTTGCTGGGACCTTGATTGGACAATAAAATCTTGTAATATTGATACTGTCATAGGCCTTTCTTATATATGATGTCATGCGTATGTACATTTGTATGTATTATGTGTTTGTATGTGTGTATGTGCGAGTATGTGTATGTACGTGTATGTGCATATACCTCTTTTCCTGCCCGAGTGTGGCTGCACCACAATTATTGATACTTCACTGTGAATATTTAGTTTGATGTATTGTTGTTGTGTATCAATCATAATTGTTAATTGGATATGCCCTCCTGGGGCCTTGATTTGGTTAATAAACTTATACTGAAGTGCCTTCCTCTTTCAGTCATTAAACACATAACGCATGAGGTACCCGACCGTCTGACCAGAGGGATGTGTTTTGCCCTCCGTCATAAGAGAAAATGTTTTCTACAGTAATCAAAATGAACACAAAAGTGAAGTAACATTGATATACCGTATCTGCTTGATTCCGATGTTTCTTACGAGTAGATGGAATGTGATGGTTGTATGGTGTGTAATGCACGGCATTTAGTTTGCATTTTTTTTATAGATTTCATCCGTATTGGTCCTGTATATATTGCCAAGCCTATGTGATTAGAGTATTATGTGATTAGGACTTCATAGTATATCAAGAATTCTACTGGGACAGGGACTATTAAGATTAGGATTTACACTTCCGGAAGAGGATTCGACCGGTGGTGGTTCGCCTGCTAAAATACAGCAGTGGTAAATGGTAAATGGTAAAGAATGTGCACTTATGCGAATTTTACAGCCCTGTCATATCTATTCTTTAAAGCGTTAATATAATGTGGTCTTTGCCTCGTAAAATGACGTTTTGCATCACTAAAAGTGAAACGTTTAGTACGTTCTTAGTCATTTATTAATAAAGGCCTTTGGTTATCAGTTATATTTGTTCAATCCTATTTATGGCATGTACGGTCTTCACTTCCGGTAAAAAAATGCGATGAAGTTCAGTAAATTTTGTGTCATTTTTGGCCTCTTGGCGATGGCCCACGCGGCCTACTCAGCTGCACAACGTATGTTTAATATTACACAATATCCCACATAATAGAAGAACTTGTAGGCCTAACGTAAAGAGTATTGGCCTCGCTTTTGGGAATATTTTAATGAAAAAACGGCATGGCCATGGCATGGGGATTCGAATCGATTATCGAATTTGAGACATAAGCCATGAAACAAGTGTGTGGTATTGGTCGTTTTAAAGGGGTTTTATTCACGATAATCTTGTTTCACCAGTGACAGTGTGGTTATTTTGTAGTAGACTAGAGTTTAACGTTTGGGGGGGGGGGGGTTAAAAGCAAACTTGGGTACGTCGAATTGATGACCAGAAGACAGAAATGTTTCACTTTTGATTTATTTTTCAGTTCATTGTATGAAATGGGGTTTGATGCTTCTCGTGACAGTTTTATTGATGGAGGAAACCTGTCGCAAGTAACTGACAGACTATCACATAATTAATGACAATGTTGTATCGAGTACACCTCACCATGAGTAGGATTCAAACTCACAACTTTAGTGGTGATAGGCACTGATTGTGCTGATAGTTGTTGTTCCAACTACCATATGATCATGACCACGACAACCCCTTATGAAATTAGGAGGAAAAAATATATAGGACAGGTTAAATGAATTGTTACAGTTGTCATTCTTTTTGTAAATTTCGAATTGAAGACCATAGTCTGCTTTCATTAAACAGAGTCACATACTTTATGGTAAATATGAGAGACCTAAAGTTCATACATCCTTTATTGAATAACACCAGTAATTCTTTCGAAACTTCTTTTGATTGTTTATTAATTAAACTCTTTTTTTTTTCTTTTTTTTTTAATTCAGAATTTCCCCCCTGAAATGACACATTCATCATTGACACGGACACCTAAAAATAATATACAATGTACATTTCAATATATGCATTTGAACAGAAACAGATCTACATGTAGGTGCAGCTCATGATTCAATGGTACAATATGTTTTTTATTTACCAGTAGTTGATTAGAGCAGAATTGTTTTCTTCAATTATTGTATTTATACCGGTATATATAATAATTAGTCAGTACATTTGTATGAACGTTGCAACACATATCAGAATGTATATTATATTACAATGTATAATTTTGGTGTAGAACTTTTTAGCCACACAAGAAAAAACATAAGAGTGTGTTTCTAGTACCCACGACGATGACATGGTTAACGTTCTACTTAGGAATCCTTTTATTATTATTATTATTTTATTTCATTGTACAAATGTATATATTTAAACAGATAGAATCTCACGATTCAATGGTACATGATTGTATGTAGTTTGGATTTACAACTGCATACAATATGTACTGTATGCAATCAGTGTCTATCACCACTGATGTGAGTAAATCAGTTTGAATTCCACTCAGGCGAGGTGTACTTGAGTTGATACAATATTATGTGATAATGTTATTCATTGACTTGCAGCAGGTCGGTGGTTTTCTCAGAGTATTCGGGTTTCATCCACCAATAAAACTGATCGCCACGATATACATCTACATGTATCATGTAGCTGAAATATTGTTGAAAATGGTGTTAAACACGCTCACCTCCCAGAGCCACACACATATACATGTACATTATGATGTGTTTTCAGTACATCAAGTCTTCACGCTAACCCACTTGCCCAAAGCCCGGGACAAGTAAAACTAGATTCGGATAAGTGAAAATTATGAAAGAATTTGTTTGAATAAATATAATTTTTGGCTTCTGGGCTAGTTAAGTACACGTAGGTGAAAAAATTTAAGACAAAGACTACCTCTCTATATAAGACTTTTTTAAAGATAAATTTTCATCACAAACAGATTGTCTTTTCTGATCTTCAATTCGATATTTAAAAAAAGAACAACATCTGAACTGATTAAACCTTTATATTTTTTTCTCCAAATTTTATACAATGAATTGAAAGCAATTTTTAATTATGATTTGTATCAAAAGACTTTTCACAAAACCAGTAACCTAGACTTTGTCTGAGCCTGATACTATGATTGGCGAGCATGTAATTATCATTATTACATATATTAAAATATGTAATAATCTTCCTAATGAATACACTTAATATCGTAATTCATATTTTCCTACATCATGTGTCGTCCTCATTAACCATAGTTAACATTTAATTGTTCTTGGTGCAGAAGAGTTCCACTTGAAGTATGAATTTTACTACAATTTTTTTGTGACCAAATATAAAACTATGGGTTCGGCAATCAATAAAAAATGTTTTAAAATCCAAATAAAGATGTTTGTTATAGTATTAAAACATGAACATGAGGTTTATGGTAAAAAATTAAGTACCATGTATAAACATATGTGAATGTGATGTCATGGTTTAATATTGACATGTATGCTTTACAGTTCTTATATCATCGATTTATGTATATTCTGTAATCATTGTATTAATTTCATGTTGATTTTCTGGTTGTTATATATGGCATTTGGTTAAAAGTACAAGTATATACATGTACCTACATTTTTTAATCTTATTTTTCAGATAGGACATATTTACGTCTTACAGAACAAGAATTTACAAGTCTACCCTTAGATGTAAGTTTATATACACTGTGCATTGTACATACTCCAATGCAAACATGTATACCTATTACCTAATCATAACAGGAAAGACAAAAAAAAGTCAGATTTGAAAATTTCATGATTTTTTTAGGGACATGTAACATACATTTACATGTATAAGACGAGTTTAACTTTTATAACCTTCTTTGTGTTACAACTTACGTGTACCAGTAAATGGATTAATGGTACAGGGTTAAATAATTGGTACAAATATGTCATAATCCTTTGTCACTCCCTGATTTGTAGTTGGCTCAAAACCAGTATGTACATGGAATTCAAATAATGATAATATTTACAAAACAGTCATAACATTTTCGGGAAAATTCAGTTCAAATTTGATTAAATTGTCAACTAATTATGCAGAGCAGTTTGTATATTTAGTAAGAGCATCCATCTTATATGAAATGTTGTGCTTTAATACCTAATTTAAGTCTGAAAAATTTGATTAAATTGTCAACTAATTATGCAGAGCAGTTTGTATATTTAGTAAGAGCATCCATCTTATAAGAAAGGTTGTGCTTTAATACCTAATTTAAGTCTGAAATGCAAATGTAATCAGTGTACAGGCTATATATATATATATTAACAATAGGATATATAATGGTAGGTATCTGTGTATTAAGTTACATTCTTCTTGAACTATGTTAATTTTATTTGAGTGAGAGGACAACACTAAATGGTGCATTTAATGTATACAAGCAGAGATTATTGAGCTGTCGGACACAAGTTTAAAGGCAACCACATTAGGATTATTTCATTTAAAGAGCAAACCCACTATTGTTTGTACGCATCAGCTAGTGCATTGTATTGTGATGCTATTTATCTGTGACGTCTGAAAAAAAGACAACCCTGTTTATCAAAACAAGCAAAAACATATTTTAAAAAGGGCGTTTTACTCTGTGATGATGTCCGTGACATATATATTTTTTTCATTTCGTTCGAATTAATCTGTTTGTTTTTACTTTATATGGAATATGAAGAAAAAATCAACGATAGATTTTTTTTTATTTCTGATAAATCCGGAAAATGTCAAGACTTTTTTCCCTCGGGAAAGTGAAAATCGGCAAAAATATACACGACCGAACGTATTGTTAAATATGTTTTCAGCTCTGGCACACAAAGAAATATTCACCCCCCCCCAAAAAACAAAAAAAAATCGAAGATATCACATATAAACAAAAAGTTATACTGCTTTTTACCACGACCAGTCGGTTTTCTTAATTTTGAGAAATTCGCATATTTCGTGATACTATAGCAACGAAACGAAGTCTGTTATCTACATTTTTTTTTCACCTAATTTCACTGAAGAGCCCATTTTCTTTGTCTGTGCAAAATTTGAGCAAAGAATATACGATATTTTTAGGTAGTGTGTTTGGTCTTTAAAACAACCTTTTGGTATCTTGAAACGTAGACGTTACATTTACTATATTTTTGTGTTGTTTTTTTTTTGTAGGATAAGAAGGAAATTATTATTTTTCTGTTTGTTTTCACAGATAATTATACAGTGTTTTGCTGGTTTAATATTAACATGTTATGGTGTTGTACAAGTATCAGGAAGTTTTAAAGAAATTCGTGCTAATGCAGATTTAGATAATAAGTAAGTACACACAAGGACTTAAATAGGAGGTAGAAGTAACTGAAAGACAGCATCAAGGGATAGGTTAGGGTTATGGTGTTTGATGCCACTTTAAAAAATATTTCAGTTATATCGTGGCGGTCGGTTTAATTGGTGGAGAAAACCGGAGTACCTGGAGAAATCACAGACCTGCCGCCAGTCACTGACAAACCGGCTTCAAGGGATAAATAAATGGGATACACATGTAGAATATACATACATTATCAGCAAATATAAAATAATTATTTGTACGATCTTAAGAAACAGTAAGAAAAGTGAGCCTCTGGCTAAAGGATTTGCATATCGAGGGTTTGGTTTAACTAGACAAATTCAAGGGAAAAGTCTGATGCACAAGGACTGTCCTCATCTCCTCTTTTTGTATGATCATTAACCTGTTAGCTTTCGGTGTGGCAATCCTTCAAGAACTGGCCTCGTCTTCTCTTTTTGTATGACCGTTAGCCTGCTAGCCTTCAGTGTGGGAGTCCTTCACAAGACTTCACATATGATTGGCATTTTATGTTTATCTTCTAAGCACACATGACAACATTAAGGTGAGCACTAATTGCCTAAACAAACCATCAGAATGATGTGGCGTGGCCAGATAGCTTTTTCTTCCTGCATAAGATGGAATGTTCGTCTGCTTGTATTAACACATGCTTAAAACCAGATTAAAAGTTGTTAATTTCAGCATACAATGTATTTTCAAATACGATTGTGATATTATCGAAACTTTCTAGACTGACTTTTTAATAATTTCAGCTTGTCAATGTAAAGTTTAACGTTGGTGAATATAGAGCCATAACATTTAAGGATATTATTGTATGGTTTTTTATTTTGTGTAATTGTGTATATTTATTCATGTTACTGAAATATTGTTGAAAGTGGTGTTAAACAACATAAGCCAGCCATGTAAGACTATATTTATTCAAGACATATATATACTTCTGAATGGTTCAATTCATTTTTAAACCTACTGATGCTACATTGTGATATTTTTCGTTTTTTTTTCTTTCATTTTGTTGCTAATTGTAATATTTGTGATTTCTTAATTGTTATAAAAGTAATAAAATCTATGTTTATTTACTTTACAGATCGTGGGACATGTTGAGTAATAGGCAGTCTATGTTCTCATTTAACCATAGAGGCGTAGCCTTGTACAGAGACAGAGGATAAATATATAATATAGAAACTTACCATTCCAGTAAAAATATGTTTAAATTGTCTGAAAACTCTTTAGCTTCCAAAATAGACAACATTTGTATTATTCTGTCAGAATTCCCTATGTTGTTGAAAGTAAGGTTGAACACCTTAAACATAAACAAACCCTATATTTTATACCGGGTAGAATCAATTTTTTTTTTTCAACAATTTTTTTAACAATGAAATGTGATCAAAAGTTATACATTGTTCTTAGAATATGTTAATTTTATTATTAAAGTGAGAGGACAACCCCTTAATGGTGCCTTTATGGTATACAAGTAAAGAATCATTTATCATCAGTTCATTCTTTAACAACATGTAGTACAGTCAAACCTGCCCATGTGGTCACCTCTATTAAGCAGTCACCTGTATTGAAAGGTCATCTTTTTCTTGTCTTGTCATAGAAATTTTTGTATGAGTTGAACCTCTTTTCAGAGATCACCTGTCTTATAAGGCCATTATTTCTTTGTCCCAGTGGTGACCTCTTAATACAGGTTTAACTGTATTTATTATTTAACCAGAGTTTTACTTTTCTAAAACATCATTATAATTGTCTTATTAAAATCTACTTTTATCATGATGTGATACTGCATTCATTAGATCATTGTAAAATCTCAAAATATAGGATCATATTTATTATTGTCTTGTGAAAATGATGGGTATATATTTCCTCGTTTCTAATTTACAAAGCAAACACCAGTTATGCGGTCCTGGGAAGTTGAACACAAAATCATGCAAGTAATTAATTGGTATTTCTTGCAATAAACTCTGAATGGTTTTCTATATTAACAAATATGTTCCTTGTTTTAAGTTTTACTTCAAATTAATATGTTATAATTTCAAAAAACCAAGCAAAGAAAGAACATCTTTAAATTCGAAGAAATTTAATTGAGTAAGTAGTAAGGTCTCTCCTGAAAATGAGCATATATGTATTTGCAGTTTTTGTGTAAAGATATCATGTTTTATATAAGAATCATGTTTAGCACTTAAATGTTTAAATTAGATGTGGTATGAAAATTATGAGAAATGTTGATATATCGAAATCCAATAATTTATATATATAATGGAATTTATCACATAAATACCTATGCATGTAAAGATTTGTAGGTAGAATAAAATGATTATGTCACAATTAAAGGTTTCAAATTTATTTTAAGTTGCATGACATAGTATAAACATATTTAATTCGCACAAAAAGACAAAATGTACAAGACACAAGTTGCAAGTTATGAAGTCTTCTCTGATTGACAATTTTAGCTGGATATTTTATATGAGCATGCACAGTACACAAGAGCAAATGATAATTATTTAACATTCAGCTACATTAACTCTTGAATGAGTTATTTGCTCATTCATCTACATTAACTTGTTAATGAGGTGTATACTCATTCATCTATATTAACTTGTGAATGAGTTATATGCTCATTCATCTACATTAACTCGTTAATGAGGTGTATACTCCTTCATCTATATTAACTTGTGAATGAGTTATATGCTCATTCATCTACATTAACTCGTTAATGAGGTGTATACTCATTCATCTATATTAGCTCATGAATGAGGTGTATGCTCATTCATCTACATTAACTCATGAGCGATTAAATGCTCATTCATCTACATAAACTACTGAACGAGTTATATGCTCATTCATAGCACTGTGAATAGTTTTGTATGATAAATAAAAGTAGTGTAAATTTTAATGCATTATTTTTGACTATGAGTTGTTTAAGTTATTATTGATGTGTATGGCATGATTATTCCTGTTATTACTTGGCAAGTCCTAAATAAATGTTGTAAATTTTTAGTAAAGTTGTTTGTTTTTTTGTGTAAATTATCTATAATACATGAACAAAAAATCTTAAAACCTAAATACTAAATACATCCAAGTTTATAGCAACAGTGCTCAGGCTGTCCAGCAGCCCTAAAATTCCTAAAAAGATCTTAATTTTTTTTGAGTTTTGCTAAAATTCCTTAAATTTTTTTGAATTCATTGGCAAATCCTAAAAAAGCCCTAATTTTTCATATAAATACCTATTTTTTTTATGTTTCTACTCTAGCAATTTTGAAAATGCATTCATACAAAATGTGTCTTAATGTAGTTTGCAGTTCTTATTCAGATTAGACTATGGAATCCTGGAAGACGCCTTTCCTGTACTTAAAGTATTTTTTTGTGAGTTTCTTTATTGTCAAATTTGCGAAGGCAAGTCCATTTAAATGTCTAAAACTTCACTAATTTAGTTATAAAATTCCTAATTTTAGCCCTAAAATTTCTTAGTTTTATCCCTAAAATTTGCCCTTATTTTTTGTCAAAAAGTGCTGGACAGCCTGAGTGCTTTGTTCTGAGTTTTTCATCCTGCACTTTTGTTGTTGCCTGTATAGCAGAGTCAACATAAAGGAATAACTATCTGTTGTCTTGTCTCGTCATCTCTGTCTTTATCACACTGTTGTATAACTGTAAGTCCTTTTACACACAGGGGTCGTCGGGGTTGTGATCGAAAGGTAGTTGGATTCACAACTACCTATGCAAGCAGTGCCTATCACCACTAATGTTATGAGTTCGAAACCCGCTCATGCGAGGTGTACTCGATACAACTTTATGTGATAAAGTCTGTCATTGACTTACGGCAGGTCTGTGGTTTTCTCCGTGTACGCCGCTTTCCTTTACCAATAAAACTGAATGCCACGAAATAACTGAAATATTGTTGAAAGTGGCATCAAACACCATAACCCTAACTCCAACCCTTTTTCACACTTGAAGGAGTTAATGAAACTTTACTAAATTCACTTTCATAATTTGCTAATGTGCACCTCCTACGGTTTATTATTAAAGCTGACAATTTATGATTCCACATAATATCTAATTTGAGGTACTAATGCTTTTATTTCCTTTTATGCATCAATCAATCAAGCAAGGATATATGGATATTTTTGTTCTCAGACATGTTTCTGCATAATACTATATTGGGTTTATCTCTTTAATTTTGTTTTGGTTTTTAGCTCACCTTGTCAAAGGCAATGTGAGCTTTTGCCATCACTTGGCATCTGTCGTCCGTTAACTTTTCACATTTTAATCTTCTCCTCTGAAACCCCTCAGCCAAATGAACTAAAACTTGGTAGGAAGCGTCTATGGAAGGTCCTCTATAATGATGGTTCATTTCGTCCCGATCCATTAACAAACATGGCCGCCACAGACAATTCATGTTTATGATTATATGCTTTGTAAAAAAATCTTTTTTTCTGTGGAAAGTGAGATAACTAATTTAAATATAAATATTAGTAAAATGCAGTTATCTAGATCTATGAATTGAATTACAGATAAATATGCTTCTAAAACCCCTCAGCCAAATGAACTGAAACTTGGTAGGAAGCATCTATGGAAGGCCCTCTATAAAGATTGCTCATTTCATCCTGATCCATTAACAAACATGGCTGCCACAGGTGACTCTTGTTTCTGATTGGCTGATTTAACAAATTCTCTTCTGTAACCGCTTGGCCAAATGAACCGAAACTTGGTAAGAAGCATCTATGGGCGGTCTTCTATAAAGATTGCTCTTTCCGTCCCGATCCATTAACAAGCATGGCCACCACAGGCGATTCTTGTTTCTGATTGGCTGATTTTAAAAATTCTTCTCCTCTGAAACCGTATGGCCAAATGTACCGAAACTTGGTAGGATGCATCTATGGAAAGTCCTCTGTAGCGATTGCTCATTTCGTTGCGATCCGTTGACAAACATGGCCGCCATCTCGAGTACATTGAGATTTTCCTGACGTAGATTCCGCAATGTTTACAAAGAGGTCACTGGGGTTTTCTTGCATTCCTAACCTACATGTATGACGTCACGAAAGTTAGTTCCTACTAAAGTACATCTTGTATCACATACAACATTTTGTATCACATAGGTTGTATCTATTAGCAAAATAGATGTATTTCTATCTTAAGGTTAGATAAATGATCATTACAAAGTGAAGTACAGGAAACAGCCTTTTAATTTGTATAAAAAATAATTATCCAGTTTAAAAATAACCCAACATATTAGAAAGGAAACTGTACAGCTTCTTTACATGAAACAATCGTTAGGTATGTCATAGGGCACCATGAAGGGTATGCAAATTGTGGATATTGATGAAGATAAATGTATTTAGGAGCGACTGCTATAAGGTAGGGTGTATTTTAAGCGTTAATAATACCATAAAATAGCGTGAAGCGAAGGTGTCCATTTTTTTTCAAAATAAATAGCTGAGCACCTTGTAATAGTAAGAGGGAGGAAGAGTTCCCCATTGATAGAAACAAGTGCCTGTGCTTTTCTGTCGGTGTTATGAATTGATTTGTACATGAAAAGGATGATTATATATTTCTTTATGAAAGCTAAATAATTTGTTTTCTTATATCATTGACATTTCGGTGGACTTTGAACCACATTTTTACAAATAAGCATGTCAAAATTTAAAGTTATGAACTTTCATCATTCATTTTACAAAACATGTACATACACATACGAGCAACACGACCCACAGGGGTTTGTTACGATTTTTTTATCCCTCGACTACTCTCATGTGTACAAAAATGTATTTTTTTTTAGAGTAGTCGAGGGATAAAAAAAATCGTAACAAGCCCCTGTGAACGACACCCGGCTGAAAAGGATACTTTTTTTTTAAATGATACACGTTTGACTCATCAGTCACTTTGAAGTTTCAAAAACTAAAGGACCCGGGTGACTCAATGAGTTATGTCGATAGATCTAACAACCCATACAAGCCTATCACCAATACGGCGTGGGTTCGCGCCCGGCTTTGTAAATTACAAAAAATGGTGCACTCGACTCGCAACCGCAAGTGATGAAGTTTACCAGTTGCTTGCCCATGGTCGGTGGTTCTCTCCGGCTTCCTCCACCACTAAAACTGGTCGCCATGATATAGCTGAAATATTGTTGAAAGTGGCGTTAAACACCAAAAATCAAATCAATCAAATCATTTTCAAAAACTAAAAAACAAATAAGAAAAAAATGTTTTTCTTATTTTTTATTTTATTTTTGGAACTTCAAGAGACTGGACTCGTAATCATAGACTAGTAAAATACCTGTACATGTCGATGCTCGCCTGTAGGCTGTGCCTAATCCATATTAATTATGTGATAAAGTTTGACATTGACTTGCGGCAGGTCGGTGGTTTTCTCCGGGTACTCGTGAGAATAACATAGATAGACGGTAATGACAGTTAGCAGATGTGAGTTTAATACAGGAAGCTGATAATATCACGTGGGTTATAGGAAGCTGACAATGTCAGTAAACACTTATGTAACAGGAAAACAGGAAGCTGATGATACCAGTAAACACGTGGGTCATAGGAAGCTGACAATGTCAGTAAAACATGGGTTACAGGAAAACAGGAAGCTGATAATATTAGTAAATACGTGGGTTATAGGAAGCTGATAATGTCAGTAAACACGAGGGTTACAGGAAGCTGATAATGTCAGTAAACACGTATGTAACAGGAAAACGGGAAGCTAATAATCCAGTAATTATATAAACACGTTGGTTACTGGAAGCTGACAGTCAGTAAACACACGGGTTACAGGAAGCTGATAATACCAGTAAACACGTGGGTTACTGGAAGCTGACAGTGTCAGTAAACACATGGTTATATGAAGCTGACTTTGTCAGTAAACACATGGGTTACATGAAGCTAACAGTGTCAGTAAACATATGGGTTACAGGAAGCTGATAATACCAGTAAACACATGTGTTACAAGAAGCTGACAGTGTCAGTAAACACATGGGTTATAGGAAGCTGATAATGTCAGTAAACACATGGGTTACAGGAAGCTGATGTCAGTAAACACATGGGTTACAGGAAGCTGATAATGTCAGTAAACACATGGGTTATATGAATATGACAATGTCTGTAAACACATGGAGTATAGTAAGCTGCCCCTAAAAGTATAGAGATGGCTAGGGACGAAAACTAGTACTGGAACATTTAACGTTCCGGGAGCGCATTTATGCATGGCCAGGCCATATCGGTCACACGGGAAAAAAATGATCAGCTCTATCTATGGCCTGGGAACTGTCACCAGTGTCCAACGCTCTTACCTGGGACACATTTAGCATCGATGCTGCAGTTTCCAGCTGGGTTATCTAAAATAAAAATTTTAGTAGCCCAACAAAAATTCTTGGTGCCCAGCAACTAACTTTGCACATGTAATGTTCTAAATTTCAGTAACCAACTCGTTAGTGGTCTTCAGCTACTGTTAAGTTTTATATTGTCCTTTAGACACAACATACAGCTTCATTAGTATAAGACATTTATTAAAAGCAGCATCAGAAAATGCACAGAAAAATCTAGTAAATACATAGCTATGATAATTTGTTCTTGAATTGATCAGATCACTTAGTATTGAAAAAAGAGAATATAAAAGAATAATATAAATATTTCGGGTTCATCTCTCATTATAATATCCGCTGGGTAGTATTTGTCAGTTCGGGACCAGTTGTAATCTGAAAGAAACAAGAATTTTGTAGTATTAAAATTACAATTATCTATCAAGTTAAAACATCATTTACTGTCATAATGCTATACATGTACTAGTTAGTTATCCCATATCATTTTAATTACCGTTTCTTTTATTTCGTAATTAAAAAAAAAAAATGTTCTCTTTTAATTTTATTTCTAATTTAAGTAGACCATTGATTTCCTAGAATATTCCCGGTTTTTGCTTATTCATGACTTATCACCGGTTTGTAATTAGATTAACACGACGGGTGTCACTATTGGAGCAGGAGCTGCTTACCCTACCGGAGTAACCGAGTTCACCCCATAGGTTTTTAGTGGGGTTCATGTTACTCGATCTTTAGCTTTATATATGTACGTTTTGTAGATAGTTGTTTGTCCTTTTGTCCCTTTTCTTACGGCCAGTGTGTTGTCTCTCCTTCGATTAACGGATTCTGATTACCTCTTTGGTATCTTACGGCCAGTGTGTT
>MJUT01054372.1:192135-213218 GCA_002080005.1 Gigantidas platifrons | reverse complement strand
AGGACACTATTTCATTATGAATAATGTCCATGGACAATATTTCATATGATATTTTGTCTGGAGGACATTATTTCATGGAGGACACTATTTTATTTTACATGTACAATATTATCCACATTGGTTTTAAATACTGTTTACAAGATTATCCACATTCGTTTTCAATATTGTATTCAGGATTATCCACATTGGTTTTCAATCCTGTGTACAAGATTTTTCACATTGGTTTTCAATACTGTGTACAAGATTATCCACAGTGGGTTTCAATACTGTGTACAAGATTATCCACAGTGGGTTTCAATACTGTGTACAGGTTTTTAATACTATGTACAACCTTATATAAACAAGAGGAATCAGTATATTAAATGTGAAATGTAAAAGATTGCATGTATTTTGTTAAACAACCTTCCTTAAAATTATGCAATATTATAATATGATTTCATTGTTTTGTTGTATTCGGCTATATAGCCGGCCAGCACTGTGTCGCATTTATTTGCATTTGCTTGTGATATATGACTACAAAGCTAATATCAATTGATAATGTTGATGTACTATCTCTTTCAGAGAGATGAATAAGGTAAAGAAATATCTTACCTCCAGTTTTGCAACATTGTGGTTTACGGCCTGTATGAGAAATAAAAATAAAACAATGTTAAACATGAAGAATACAAGCATGAATAAACTAATAGCAACTTTCAGACGTAATTTTTTAACAAATAAATTGCTCTATCCCACAAGAGCTACGGTTCCGCAGCTGCTATTTCTTAGTGACAAAAATTCAGAGGGTTGTTGTTGTAATATCATGAACGCAAAGACCTTGAGATAATCTGGAATTGTATTGTGGTGACCATATCAAAGTACATGTACACGACGTTCACATAAAGTTGTTACAGTCTTGTTGCAAAATACAATTTAAATAAGATATTAGAAAAACAATCTAAATACATGTATAACTGAATTATGAAATATTGTAGTATAATAAAATACGAAAGTTCATATATGGATATAACCTCTAATAGGGTCCTGCCAGATGTTGGGAGAGCGTAGCGCATTTAACAGCTGATTTGAATAAATTTGCGAATCATACCTATTCAACTATTATGGCAATATATTAACGCCTTAATCTTTACAGTTGAAATATACCCTTTTTATGAATACACAAAACAAATGATTCTTCAAATTCTGTCATTAATCTTATGTAGTACTTACGTCTAAATTCTTGCTGTTCTAACAACTCCCGAATCAATTCATCTTCAAGATTTTGACGTTCATACTTTGACGTCTATCAAATAAAGAATACTGTATCAGTTTCTTGGTGTCATAACATTTCTTTCAGAATAAACGTCAGAGAATACCGAAGAGCAATCAATCAAAAAAGGAATAATCCAATCTAATCTAATCTAATCTAAACTGGCAACACAAGGCACACAAGACGAAAAAAAAACAAAAAAAACAAAACACAATATGTGTTGGACACCACTATGTGCTAACAAACTGGCACAAATAACGTAAACAAGGCATTTACCCTCCTACAAACAACTGCAGGTAAAGATGAACCGAACATTGTTTTATGCGGAAATCGTAACAAACATTCAAATTAATTTCTTTTTAGATTAATACATAATAAAATTTTGCTTACATTTACGCGTGAATCAAAATAAAGCTATCAATTGGTTATAACGTTATAGGAGCATATATTACATACTTTTCAATTACAGTTTGTAGATGAATGGTTATGTAATGGCTTCAGAAAAGTTTGACGATATCAGAGGTGATAATCAGAAACCGGAAATCGAAGAAGTACAGACAATTAATATCAAAAATTTGAAGGAAAAAAAAAAAAAAAGACAATTTTTTTTTCACAAAATACGTCATAGAAAACTGCAAAGTTGGTAATAGGAACCCTATTAAAAATAGGATGAACTCAGCTGGTCCGAAATGGTATGCAGTTCCAGTTCCGTTAGAGCTAACTGTCGTGTTAATAATGTTAAAACATTTTGTGACAGTGATAGTGATAACGATGAAAGAAGGGCGAGACAAACGGAAGGCAATAAATAAAGCATCATAATATAAACTACATTACGATATAAGTGAAATATTGTTGAAAGTGGCAGTAACCAACATAACCATAACCATATAAGTTACATTTGTTTCGTATTATTCAATATGTCCTTTTATGGCGCACGATATTTCACCAACAACATTATCATTCATTTAGTGAGTGAGTGAGTGATTGTTGTTTAACGCCAATTCATCAGTTTTTTCAGTTATATCATGACGAGAACACTTAACTTTCAATGTCATATATTTATGCCGTGTCGTGTTTATATATACATGTATATCAATAAAATTACATGGCATTAATATAAATTTTGACAACTTGTGATTCGTCAATAATATTATGATTTGAAATCCAATTCGTTAAACATCTATATCTGTAGCCACAAAACCGAAAACATGGCAAATTATATACATTACATCATTTTGGGTTCCGTCATATTTTATTTCAAACATTTAATTTCATATAATTATGAATAAAAAAAAAAAAAAAAAGAGAGAAATTTATTCAAATAATATATATATATATATCGAAAACACATGTGAAATACAAATATATTTCAACTGTATTTAATTCCATATTCATAAAACCCTTGAATAATTAAATATATACTGATAATTCTTGTGAAATGGATGAAAATTGACAGTGGTTTTTTTTTCTTCAAAACAAATCGCGGAAAAGTAATGACAATGTGCTTTCATGCATTTATTGTGGCCAAGCTTTAAAGGTGCTACGTTTGTTAATTACAGTTAATTAATAGTAAATATTGAATCTAAATGCATTAAGGAACATTTGTCATGGATTGAGTATATCCGAAACCATATACGGCATCTCCTAACAGAATAACATATTTTTTTTTTCAACAATCTTTTCTTTTCGTTTTCAAAGTAAAAAAATGTATTTACCATTTAATTTAGTTAATTGCAGTTGAACTTACCCACGACGACCTAGCCTGAGCCAAGCACAGGAATCCAAGTAATACGACTGCTAACTTGAGAAACATCTTCGCGACTGCGAATCAGGTGCGAAGTCTTGGGGTATTTTTTATATTTATACCTAAGTGAAAACAAATAAACAAAAGATAAAATTCACGATTGCTTTTACTTACCTTAAAAAGGTTTCTTTATTTTTTATAATTGAATGCACCACTGAACATCGTAAACAAGCCTATACTAAACTGATTCTTTAGAAAAATATCCTTGATACATGACTTACTGTCAGTCTTCATCAAGATTTAGAATATGTTTTTTAATTAAAAAGCTACACAAGACCCTTTCTACCATTCATCACGACTTATCTAAACAACTATCGTATATTTATAAAGAACCTTTACAGATGACAAAAGGCTGGTGAACGATATACAGCAATAAAACCTAATATTTTGAAAAAAGCTTAACTTCGGTCAAAAGTGGAACTGAAAACATTGAACATGATAGGATAGCTATTTTTCGTCGTAGTGTTTTTCTTGTGATAAAATTGAAAATTAACTAGTTATCGCCATGATATAGCTGAACAATTGCTGACGTTAAGCCACAATCACTCACTCACTCGTGTGATGTAAAAAGCTGATATGATGTTGTACTCAGAACACAGCTTAAAAATAGATGACATTTTACACACAAGATGAATATTCAACATAACATTTAAACATATAATATAAATTTAGTCAAACCCAGGAACTGCTAACCCTTCCGGAACACCTGAGTACACCTCCGGTTTTTAACGTGGTTCGTGTTCTTCGCTCTTTGGTTGTATATGTAGTGTATTATAGAGTAGATCATTGTTTGTACATTTGTATCTTTAGCTCACATGTCCAAAGGCCATGTGAGCTTTTGTCATCACTTGACGTGGGTAATCCGTCTGCTAACTTTTCACATTTAACTCTTCTCATCTGAAATTGCTTGGCCAAATGAACCGAAATTTGATATGAGGCATCTATGGATAGTCCTCTATAAAGATTACGCATTTCGTCACGATTTTGTAAGCGATGCTATATAGTTTCACCAAATACCAAATTGCTGTATAGTGATTAGTGGATCGGTGTTTATGTTTGTGTTTGTGTTTTTTCATTTGTTCATTATATTGTCTGTCCCTCGATTGACGACTTCCGATTGCACGTTTGGGATCTTCAAACCTTTCTTTACAAAACACGTGCATTATAAATACCGATTTAGACTAATAGCATGCACGACATTGGAGAAGATAATCATTTCGAAGTAGTTATATAGTCTATTTCCAGATTATATTATATTTTGTTCGTTGTGTATGAACCTTCGTTATGCATACTACTAAGTCAATTTGTAAAGAATTGTCCTCCCCTATCTTTCGGATGATTCAATACATTGTTGAAAATTTTCTGTCAGTTGCATACAGATTGCGCGAGATGGCCATCAGATTTTGATACAAAGGTGACCATTGATTCCTTATTACGTCTTTCAATACATCTATATAGCGTTTATATGATGGGTAATGTTATCGTCACATGTACAACAACTTCTACGTCACGACGAAGAAATACATATAAAGATCAAGTTTGGGACTGAGGTTTTGTTGTTATGTGTGTTTTTGTCATATATTGCTCGCTCGGTTATATTTGAGGGCCGTCATATTTCTACGATTTTCCTATTATATTTTGGAGCTGTTCTCACGGTGTGGTATTTCTTGTTTTCCATTTTATTGTTATACTTTGTGTTATTTTGTTATGTGAATGTAAGATTTTCGTCTAATTGATGTTTACCTTTATTTTGTTGGTAGCTGGACCGATGACTTTTTTTTTTATTTATTTTACTGAGTCATACTTGAAACTGTTACTAAATAGGATATTAATTATCAGTTATTACTTAATTAAGTTGAAGAATTATTGATTACAGTGTATTTGTTAAATTCCTTTGGTTGTATTATAAATAAACGTTAGAGAATACCGAAGGGGCAATCAAAAATGAACAATCCAGAGAAACTGGCAACATGGGGTACACAACACGAAGAAAAACAGAACAAAAACACAACACAATCTTTGTTGGACACCTCTATGCGCAAACAAGCAAACATAACGTAAATAAGACATGAACAACTGGAGGTAATACATGTTAAAGTTTTCATGTTCTGCATTGTGATGAGTTTCTCGTAAGAACTATGTGCGGTATGCCTTTACTATTTTATATTTGTGTCCCATTTTAATTGATTATATTCTTACTTAGTCACTTAATAATAAACATCAAGGTCCATGTATTAATCACATCATTATGATATTTTCTACCATATTCGTGTCACACTTGAACTGCTAAAATACTAAATACAGTCACCCATAAACACCTCTTTGATCATATCACATTAGCCATCATCTACTAACTAACACTTAGCCATGGTGAATGAATATGTGATAATTAAGGTAAACGTGAGAGATGTCCGTTAAATAGGAAAATAATATTAACCAGATATACAGTCTTCAAGGACACACACCATAATATAACTGTATTTTTAGTATGTGTTGAACAAACTGAACGGTTTTTGTTTTTGTTTTTTTTTGTTTTTTTTTTGTTGTTTTTTTTTTATGTCTGTTGATCTTTGTTTGACAACTGGAAGTATTGTTTATCATGAATTTGATATTCCATAAACCGGTTTCATCTGCTACATGTTTATTGTCTATCAAAAGCCAAACCCTTGATTTCCTATACCTAGAAATTGACAGTAATAATGACATTTTAGGACAAAAGAGGTGGTTTTCCCAATGTGAACTTTCCATTTCTATGCTTTAGCATTCCAGCAACATCTGCATATATAATATATATGTATTTCCTTAATTGTTTCGATATTCCAGAGTCTGCCTTGTTTCTTTTCAAGATTCGGGATTTCGTTTGATAGAACGTTGTGTTGATAAACAATGTACTGAACCAATGGTTCCTAGTAGCTAGCTGCCCTTCAAAAATTTAGCTTGGATAAATAACTGTACATGTATTTTGAACACAAGTAACACACATAGTGGCTCTTGTGGAACAGGAACTACTTACCGTTTCAGAACAACTGGGTTCCCCCGATTTTTAGTGGCGTTCGTTTTGTGCAATCTTAATTATGAACATAAAGTATAAGTGGTGATGGTCATCAATTCCACCAATATTCTTTGCAATGTTTGAATACAATTGTTTGTCGATTTTGTTTGGGGGGCCATTGTATTGTCTGTCTTTTTTATGTACGTTTCTGATTTCCCTTTGGTATCGTATAACATGTCCTTCCATCAGTTTCTATTATTGTGCTTTCTTTATAGTCATGAGTGTGTTTTGTGGGGGCATGTAGGATTGTAATGTTCAACGATAGTGCATCATACACCATATAATGTTTTCTTAGAACGACATACCTGCTCTTTTTGTCAATGAGGGTTCTTTTAGCCTTTACTCAAAATATGAAATATTATTATTTAAGAGATTTTGTGTAATGGAAGAGTATTTTTTTCCTGTTTTGTTTAATTTGCTATCAAATCATGCAGAAATATTTAATATATATAGTTTTGTTGTTTCATTTTATTTATTGGTATGTAATTTATACTATATTGCCATTGGATATCCTATTACCCTGTTTATCCCGCCACTTTTTTGTGCCTGTCCCTAGTCAGGACCTGTATTTTCAATGTCATATGTCTTGCATTATCTCTTTTTATATTCAATGATTTGAAGTAAGAGTTGAATGTTCGTGTTGTTGATATTTGTTGAATTGTTAACCATCGCTGTTTATTTTTTTTTCTTCATAACATATCTCTACATAAATTATTTACTTGTGTCTTTAATACAAATTGTCAAATAATAAAATAATTACATGATACTGTCAGTCATTTTCAATAACGATAAGCTATTATTTCAATACGTGCAAGATAATCGTAATGTTTGAAAATTTATTTAACGTTAATAACAATAAAATAAAAAAAGTCACGAATGTTTACTAAAATAACCATTTAAACGGCCACTCTGATAAATAACGGGTGCAAAATGGTCACGTATTTAATATAATTTTCTGCACACGTGTATTCACAAAATGATTTATGATGTACATATAAAAGATTCTCTAATGGGATAAATCCAGAGTCTGTCATGTAAAGATACCACTGTACTTTAGATTAAGACTGTACTTTTACTGCCTCGGTGACACCTATTTTTTACCCCACTTTTTAACTTTTTTTCTTCATTAAAGTCACATATTAATAAATATCACGTAGTTTAAAAATATCGTGTGTTCTATTAAAGACTCCTTTCAATTCCTTTAAACACGACCCATGAATAAGTTAAATAATAAATTTGGTGATTCAAATGTTCTCCAATTTGTCCATTCTCTCTTGATATCGATACAGTTATATTAAGAGTTAAAATATAAAAGCCTTATTGTTATTTAATGTGCAGCAAACACATAAATCATAAAAATTGTTATTGGAACCATACCCAGAAAAGCATACATTTGTTTGGAATATTAGATTGATTGCTAGCATAAGACTAAGAAAAGAATCATAATGAGCTATTGTCCATGCGCAATTACCTTTGTCCCCTCACTCGTCTTCCATCCATCATTAACTATTCACCTCTGAAACAACCGAACTTATTTAACAAGACGTGGTTACGATGGTACTTAGGTGACCCTCAAAAGATGCACTACACAGTTAGGTGACCCTCAAAAGATGCACTACACAGTTATGTCCTCCATTCAAGATGACAACCATTGTTGAAATATAAATTTCTTTTATTGACTGTTACCGCTTTCTGTCAAGTAAAAATGCGGTCAGAGCTAAAGAGCACCTTCGTGACAATGACAAGTTTATACCACACCTTCCGTTTTTTTCTCTGAATAGTTTCATATCGTCGATTTATACCGATTATGCAAAGTAGGATGCATATTTTTACCTACAATTGACAATGAGGACCGGCTAAGAACGAATCTTAACGACTAAAAAGATGATGTCCGTCACAATATCCCGTTCCTTTCTCCCTCATAACTTATTAATCGCCAGATATTGAACAAGGGCAGTATAAACGAGTGTACATCAGGAACTGCACACCTTTCCAAAGTACCTGAGATCACTGCCGGTTTTAATTGAGGTTCGTGTTGCGATGACATTTAGAACTCCTATTGGAAACCAAATGAGTGACTTGAGGGTTCTGGGAACCTATGATTTGAAATATCGTGTATTGGGGCAATTAAGAGAATAGAAAAAAATAGAGTAGACTCAGAGCATAAAACATTAAGAGTAGACTCAGAGACGGACAAAAATCCGAGCAATAATTCCACCCTACTTGGTAAGGCAATTGTTTGTCCCTTAGCGTGTGCTGATCCACTTGCATACTATGTATGTGCTGTGGCATAAGGCTTCCATCACTTGTCACACTTCTTAAGGTATCATCTGTACGCTCATCCGGTATTTAATTGTGCTCCAATATCTACACATACCTTATTCTTAGGTTGGCTTTTAATGGCGTTGTTAGATTTAGGATTTACACCATTAAACATTTTTCAACCAATCCTTTCAAAAGTGCATTTTCGGCATTGTTGAAGTTAGCAGACTTTTCTGCCTTTTCAGTTTCCATTGCATTTAGACATAGGAATCTTGGTATTCGTCCACTGGCCAAAACTGGTCTAGTGGATAGCTAAACAATCAATGTATTTGCTTTTGAATAACTAGCTGGAAAGCTGTCCATTGGACCAAGATTTATCCATTGAATCATAATACATCTAATGTTAATATTGATATGCAGCTCTTAGGGGGGGGACTATCATTTCTTAGTTGATTTAGGGTCTAACATTAATTCTATTTTGTGTCAGTATATACATATTTTAATTTTTATTCTATAAATTTGACGAATGGAATTGATAATATTTGAAGTGACCTTCGTCAAATTATATTACTATTCGGATGTTTTCAAACATACAATCTGTCTCAATGTCGATTTATTTCCCTATGAACGAATATCAACATTTGAAGTATGTATAATATTATTGATTTTTGTCCTTTTTCTGTTGGCCATTGTGTTGTCTGTCCTTCGTTTTACGGATTCTGATTACCCCTTTGGCATCTTCAAACTCTTCTTAATATGTGTTACTAGTATATGAATTGAGCCCATTTGTTTAATTGTGCTGATGTGTGCTATTATTATTGAGCCGCCTTCTACTGGATTTTTAATTAAATGGCCGAATTATATACGTTTTCAAATTTTTCAAAAGATTGTAAATAACATTAAAAAGTAAATTAAGTAAATTATTATTCATATTTATATATAACAAGAGGGTAACATAGATATAAACTTTTCAACTTTAGACGAACCATCGATTAAAGTTTAACACATTTGATCTTGAATCTATCCTTTAATATATTCCACTGATGTTTGTACTGAAATTAATGAGGGGGTAACTATTTTTAAAGAATAGGTCATCAACACTTTAATAAATGTTATTTACGCCTCGTGGAATATCTTATCTTGCGAAAAAGGATTATATATATATGCGATGTCCTTGACCTCGAATATAAAGCGACCATCGGATTTTCACCTATTAACAACATATTGTTAATACAGCAAAAACATCTATTGTCTTCATCCAAGTGATATATTACCATACATTAAGTTCCCAATTGAATATGACAAAACCAGCTACTGTACATGTACCCATGAATTAAACTCCTTATCAAAACTAGCAAAAGAAGCTACACTTGTATCTATTTATAAAGTTGCTTATCTATAGCAATGACGGAACCTGTTGTACCCATACATTAAGTTGCCTATCGGTGGTTTGGTTTATAGTGCTTATTGCCACTTTCAACAATATTTCAGTTATATCGTGGCGGTAAGTTTTATTGGTGGAGGAAAACGGAGAAAACCACCGACCTGTCGCATAATGTTGTATCGAGCACACCTCGCTTGAGTGGGGTTTGAACTTACAACGTTAGTGGTGATATTCACTGATTGCATGTGTAATTAGAAATGCAACTACCATACAAGTTGCCTATCGAAGCTGACAAAACACGCTTGAAGATGCGAATGGGGAAATCTATTTAAAATCATATAATTGCACCCCTTTTCTGGTATGTCGCACATGAAGTTGTAGCTATACGCTGTAAGGAGTCGCATTCGGGTAGCTTTTTAGGATAAAGTTAGAGCTTTTAAGAATAGTTTGAAGATACCAAAGAGGTAATTAAAAAACCATAAATTGAAAGACAGACAATACCATAGCCAAAGGAAAAAAGGACGAAATGACATACAATGATCTACAAACACTACACAGGAAACTAAAGATCGAGCAACCGGAGATGATCTCAGGCGATCCGGAAGGATTAACATATGATTCGCTAGGCCCACTCAAGGACAGGAAAAGCATCCTTTGTTACTCTAAATTGTCATGATGTTAAGATCCACATTTAAGCATTTAAATCTTATTGTCGTGCGTCTTACTAATTAATCATCACATTAACCATCAGTCTTATTACAATCTGTCATAAATTGAATTGCTGAATTAATTGTTTAATTCGGAGAAACTTTCCCTCGCTTCGAGGAGTTACTATTATGCGGCTCAATTCAGTTATGCATTTCGATCGTGTAGACTCGGAACGTTGGTTCCGTACCGGCAAATGGATACAGGCAAATCATAATCACTAAATTAGATTTCATTTTCGTGTTACCTTAAGATCTGCTTTGTGGCAATTTGATTGGAGACGTGAAGGTCATCTGAAGATGACCCTTTCCAGGGGTTTAGTGAGAACGTTACTGTATGCAGTGACCTGCCAGAAACGGTGTGGCAATTAAATATGTTAAAGATATAACTTCAATTAGATTACCAGAAGCGGTACATGTATGAACTGGATCCAGAGCATTCATTAATACATTTTCCTGTTCATAATGACGAAACCTATGAGACCTGTTCCATGAATCAAGTTACATGTCCATTATGACGAAACCAGCCTTACATTTACCTATGAATTATGATGTATGCCAATGATGAATGAAGATCAACGGAAAATCCTCATCTGCAGGACGAATTACAAAAATAAGCAGAAATACAGATGAAATGAACTTGATGAACATAAAACTACAAGACAAGGAAGAATATTTTAACGCCACTTTCAACAATATGTCAATTATATCGTGGCGGTCAGTTTTATTGGTTGAGGAAACCGGAGTATCCGGGAAAACCACCGACCTGTCGTAAGTCACTGACAAACTTTATCACGTAATGTTGTATCAAGTACACCTATCATGAACTCATATATGTAGCGGTGATAGGCACTGATTGCACAGATAGTTGTAAATCCAACTTCCATGCGATCACGACCACTACGGCCCCCATCTTGCTATTATAATAGACGTAACGAGATAAAAAAAATAAATTCTGGTGATAGTAATTGTATTTGATTGATTGCATGTGGATCCAGTTCATCCAAGTCATCACTTTTCTTTAGCATAATCCATAACGAGAACAGTGTTTAAAATAACACATAGGTATATAGATAAATAGAGACGCTGAAATTGACTTATGTTTATCACAAGAGAAAAGGAAAATCACGTTGTTAATACGCCACATGTAAAAATGTACTTTATTCCAATATTAACAGTAGTTTTTGCTATCAGAACTTTGACTAAACAATTCATGAAATGCTTCTTTCCTGAGTTCACCGCCAGTTTGTAGTGCGGTTTGTGTTTCTCGATCTTTTATTTTCTGTGTAGTGTTCTGTAGATGTTGTTTGTTTTTTGTCCTTTTTTATTCGACATTGTGTTGTCTGTCATTCGATTTACGGATTCTGATGACCCCCTTGGCACCTTCAAACTCTTTCTTCTAAATTTTAATTTAAAGGAATACTCCAGTCAGTTGAAAAGTTGTTTTAATTCAATTCATTATAACTTTTTATTCATAAATAACTTATTATTTAAAAAAAAGCACCTTTATTAACATCAATATACCCAATTAAAAATGTGAATATTTGGAATTTCCTGTCGTAGTGTAAGCGGCCATGACACCTATTCATGTGACGTCACAGGGCCGGATCATGTGAGTTGAATAAATAACATGTATCTGATTCTTCCCAACATCGTGCCCGTTTGGTTATGTTATAATATAAGATCAACTGCAATACAATGTTTATAATCGTATATCGTTCTAATTTTTTTTTTCTTAATATTCCCATCCAATGTTACATTTTCATAAAACAAAGGAGTTTATTTGTATCGGGAGGGGGGAGGGTCTACGTATAATTTCATCTCAGAGAATTTCATGTTTTACGTGATTGGCCGTATAGTTTAAATAACTGTCAGTTTTAACTCGTTTTATGCGTACACATGCTCATTTTCTTTTTTTTTCCCCAATGCTGTCGTACTTTCCCGTGTTTTTCGAGTTCACTGGTCGATGTGTTGACAAGGGTAATTACACAAAAAAATTCTTCTCACATATTCCCTTTTAATTTCGTTAGTGCAATAAAATGCTTAACATAAAGTCATAATGATTTTGTAAATATCAAAAGATAAATATACGACGTTATTTTACGAATTACATAATTTTTAATGATAAAATTACAACTGATCAATGCTGATACAATATACGATACCGACACTAATACGTCACGGCTCTTTCGGAAGAGCTTTAATTGCAGGTATAATCCGAGAATGGATTATGTCCCTTGTCTCCTCACATTGTAGAGTGTTGAAAAATGGCGACCCCCATTGTTTGGTGCAACAGGCAACTTCAATCACCAAATTCTACCTTACGGTATATTATTTTTAACAGTCATTAACACAAATGTCTTTTAGTTAATGTCATTTAAATATTCACGCTAACTTGTGTAAGACCATGGAGTTTTCATTTAAGTATTTTTTTCTTTGGTTGACATAACAACTTGCCGTTAGCAACATTTGATATGTTTTTAAATATTGTATATAAACAAATATTTGAAGCCTCAACTGTAAAATTATAAATTTAGTGTATTTTTATTCCATTTTTAATATATTTTACTACTTAAAGTTTAAATTAGGATAAAAGAAATAGGATATTTTCTATCGAAAATAAATCACTAAAATTCGATCAATTCATCGATATCAATGACAAGTACAAGTTAGCAAATAAACAGAAATAAGGCAAAAGGGTGTCATTTGGTTGTTCATACGTAACGTATGAGCGTGTTCATTATAACAAGTCAAATGGAAGATGATATAAAGGGTAAGACAAGTCTGCCTTTCAATGTCCATCAACAACTATTCTTGTCAATACAAACGTAGATATATAATTTAATGCGCACGACACCTTTCTAGAAAAACCTCCGTCACGTACGCTCAAAATAGAAAGATTGGAAATCCAAACAATTTAAAGTTGTAGGAACAATAAACACTATTGTTCGTATTTGTCTTTACAAATTAATAGGTATGACATTCACTAAACACGGACATATTAGTCAGCCTCGTCCCATGTGCTAGTTTTTTACGTCCCGTGGCTGGTATATTACTACATTGTATCAAGCTGTGGAAAATTTATATTGAAAAAACTGAAGTCGTCTCTTTTGTCATAGAGTCTGATAGAAAGTTTACAGTTGAGGTAATTGTCAAGACATTAGGCAGAGGATGCTGTTTCTTTAATCTCACGTTCTTTTGGGGATATATTAATGGAATTCAGTTAGCACAATTTGGATTATTAATTGACAGAACATCAACAATAAACCTGAAATTAAGATTAAAGGCTATAGCTTCTGTATATTTTTTTTTGTCTCTGTTAAGTTTTTGTATAAACTCCGCGTCGTGAGTATAGAAAATCACAATTTTTAACTTGCCATTTGTCTTTACATTTTATTAGTAATTATAATAATAACATGAAACTGGATAATTTGAAAATGCAACAAATATGTAATTTAATCAAAATATTCTAAACAGTGATGATAAACAGTGCATCCCTCTTCGCACGTTAAAGAACCCAGTGTAACAGCTCATGATGAGCATTATGCTCACGATGAGTGGTCCATAGGAGACCTGTTGCACTGGCTAAATTATCCGTCCCTACCCATCACATTTCCTTGTTTCGAGTCCCGTGGCGGCGTTTAAATTTTTTAATGTTTTCGTCCTGAATATAGCTAAAAAATGCTCGCTGGACGTTAAACACCAATCAATCAATCAATCAATCAATCAATCAATCAATCAATCAATCAATCAATCAATCAATCTATGCAAATAATATCAACAATACGAACAATCACCTCTCACCTCAGTTCATTGAACACAAAAAAAACCCTCGATATATGGTGTTGGCTATCCAGATCCTCGTTTGGGATAAATACAACAATATAGCTTGTGTAAACTTGTTAGTGGGATCCCAACCCTCCCCTCTGATGATTGGAGCTCCAACGATAATACAGATATTTACACAAACGTCCATGTATAATGATTGCACCCTATCTAAATTATAAATGACAATAACATTGTATAAACATTGACAGTACCATAGCAGGCCTCGGGTTATTGAATGTTCGTAGCTAACTGACTACTTAGAAGGTTGGATAACGACCAATGCTCTTGTATTAAAAGTTATTATTTTATTTACATGTACCTATCTCCCAAATGTTATGTTTGTTATAAGACGATGTATATGCAATTAAAAACAAAATTAAGCAAAAATCAAGATTAAACTCGATTAAAATGTATCTATAAAATTTATTTCAGGTTTCGGGTCAGTATATATATTTCACTTTACCTACTATACATACTATTTTGAAATGTTTGTGTATGTTCGTCTTGCTTATGTATTTTTAATTACATCTCAATGTATAATCGTGACGACTAGGTATAAAATTCAATAGACTATACCCCTGTTGGTAAATGCAATTACAGAAAGTAACAGTCCATGTGATTTCAAACGTAAGACTGAATCTTATGTAGAACTCAATTCGTCCTTCGACGGGACTTTCTTATTGTATCTTATCTTTTAAAATATAATCATACGTTCTCGCTTAAACATGAGTTTATTTACTTCATAGAAAAGACTGTTGAATAGACAATTAGTTGACTGTGGGAAAAAAAGATGAGGAAACCACGTACAGGTCATTGAGTAAAATCATCCTACTTTAGAGGTATCAATCTTGCCTCTGTTTCAAAGATATTTCGTTTAGAAAGACAGTGTTGATTGACAATTAGTTGACATGGTGACTGGGAAAATAGAAGGGGAAACCACGTACAGGTCAATAAGTATAATGATCCTTGTTAGAGATATCATTTTACATCTGTTTCTAAGACTTTTCGATTAGATTTTGGGATTTTCCAGCATAGACATAGTCATATTTTTTTTTCTCATTTTATGTGTATAGAATAACTTTAAATCACAAAGAAATTACCTTCATTGCATTACTTGGTGTTCAACACCAGCTTTAGCAGGATTTCAGTTATATCATAGCGTGATCCAATTCTATATTATATTAACTTAGACACCTACAAGATCATTAGAAATAAAACACACTTGTTTATAAAACAAACAAACGACCTTCATTGCAACAAATATAAGAACTATCAGTGGGCCATCGTGGCTGTGATCGTATAGTTGTTATATTAATATCTACATGTGCAATCCGTTACTATCGACTCGAAATAACGTTATGCTATAAAGTTAGGCTGTGACTTGTGCGAGGTATGTGGCTATCTATGATTATTCATGTTTCCTTTATCAATAAAACTGCTCTCCATAATATAACTGGAATATTCATAGAAAGTGGCGTTTAAAGTATTATTTAAACCAAAAACTAAAACCTCTCTTATTGTCATGGACCATCATGGAGCAACGGGGAATAGAGGTAGAAACTAGTAATTCCGATGTTTGATGTAACCCCTCAGAAAGGGACATTCCCTGTTTATGCAGTACGAATAGAATATACATTTCTCCCTACCGATGAGATTTAAATATGTGCTTCGTATTTGTAGAATGGCACCTTCAATGTACTTCTTCGTAAAGCACACATATCGGCAGTTACGAATGAACAACTATCTGTAGAGAGCGATCGTTGATGATTCATTGCCTTTCAACACTTTCCGACCAAATTCATCAACTCTTCCTATTTGGAAACAAATATCCGTTCATAAGCCCATCCGAGAACCACAGATCACAGATATTAATTATTATTTTTAAAGGTGTTTTAGTCATGCATATGGAGAAATATTAGTCAGTTTTAATACACAAAATAAAATAAATGTATGTGGACAACTTCCAGTTGTGTACTTAATGTGCGGTTTTATTAAACGAACACAGAATGCTATACGATCGAAATGTATGCTACAGGAAAAAGAATATCTTGATATGTTAGCAGGAAAGTCTGAGGAAACCGTAAATAGAAGAATGTCAGACATTACAATGACCATTAGAAAAGAAAAACAATGATCTACAAAAACAAAGTCAAAACTAAAGAACTGACAACACGAACGCAGCAACAAAAGGAGGAAAACCATATCGTCAAATCACTATGTAGGGTCAGGTATCATGTAATTTAGATGCAGGAAACATCGGGAATAATCGCATCAAGACCAAATATTTTTCGAAATGAACGCTATCAAATGTGCCTTTTTAAACTACTTTTACGGTTCAAACCGGATCCTTCTCACCATATGATAGACTAATAGGAAGTGCAAAAGATAACAGTTCATAAGCTAGAGTAGGCTGTTGATGTAATTGACAATTTCAGAAATTTTGTTTTATTGTGAAAACTAGCCTTAATTGCATAGGAAAACTGGGATGGTTATAACGAATTGGCCAAGGACGCGTTCCTGGTCTGAGAGCGTTTACTCAAGGTGAATAGATTGGGGTTCGAATCAATGTCATTATTATTAGCCTAGTGTTCAGAGCTGCTTCGGTGGTGAACCAATCATTGCCCTTATCTACACGGAAATCGTACTTTATATGAGAACATTAAGCAAGAATAAAACACTAATTGAAAAAACATATTTGTCATTCCGGGTAAGCCTTTTATTGAAATTAATATTCTACAATATATCAAAAACACAAGAGCATAATTTACTATAAAACCTAGCTGTCATATAATTTTGAAAATAACGCCGATTTTATATCATATGATGATTAATACCTCGATTACAAAAATATCTTTATTGCAGTTTCATTATGACTGGATTTCTAAACATTATCAGACATCAGAGAATGACAATTTGCTTTGAAATCTTGCTTGAAGTGATTTGACCACCAACAACATTGAAATTAATTACGATATTGTCAAATATCCTTTGCTATTTAAAATCGTGTAAATGGCACATTTATGACAAAAATGTCTTCAATAATTTAAAAATTAAAATCGTTAAATAATGTTGATACATGTACAATGAGTTGAACAAGTTGATTCATGGCTTTCATGTGACTAATGCTAACAAGACGTCGCTATCTGTACGGAATTCACAGAATAATAGGCGTTGATATCTTCAGAAAATTGCTTGATGGGACGATTCTTTAAAACCCCTTTATTTAATGATTAATTATAAGTATTCAGAATACTGGGACGTTGTAAAAAGTATGAATACAAACTGCAATCTCAAGCATAGCGTATCAGTTGCGAAATAAAAACTCTAAACGTAAGAGCAGTTGGGGAATTACTATCAAGTTGTCGGACTCTTATAATGGCATACCGGTAATTGAAATTGTGACTTTTTGTCAGAAAGTCTGGAAGAAGGTTGGCATCAAATTTGAGATAAATGTCAAGAAATGAGACAGAGTAACTAAATAACAAACCCATGTTGATTTATTGTTGTTTAACGTCAAGAGAGAAGAGCAATGTTTCAGTTATATTGAGGACCAGACTAAAGACATGTTTAGAATGGAACAACAAAATAAAAGATGATTTCATTGATAGGAGCGTAATATATAGCCTTCCAACAGGACATCAACGACCATTCCTATCAATCTGTTACTAATTATGAGTAGTTGCAAGTTGTATTTTACGAACAAATGGGACCATAAAACAAGCTTAACCCCGACGTTTTTCAAATTTAATATTAATAAAGTGTGTGTACCTCACCAGGAGAGCGAGCAATCATATGTGTGTGTACCTCACCAGGAGAGCGAGCGATCATATGTGTGTGTACCTCACCAGGAGAGCGAGCGATCATATGTGTGTGTACCTCACAAGGAGAGCGAGCGATCATATGTGTGTGTACCTCACCAGGAGAGCGAGCGATCATATGTGTGTGTACCTCACCAGGAGAGCGAGCGATCATGTGTGTGTGTACCTCACCAGGAGAGCGAGCGATCATATGTGTGTGTACCTCACCAGGAGAGCGAGCGATCATATGTGTGTGTACCTCACCAGGAGAGCGAGCGATCATATGTGTGTAATAGTGGTATCGATGTTTACCTCTATTTCTACAATTTGAGTCTTTATTAATGTATATATTTCATTGAAGAATTTGCCCGAAGCATTTTGAGGTGCGAACATCTATAATTAACTTAAGTAAAATAGAACTTTAAGTGAGCAATAGGTTAGCTATATCATGGCGAGAATGAGTTACATTTTGATGAGATGATAATCAGTTTTATGCTAGAGCAACACGCTTAGTTAGATTGTTATAGTGCTAGCTAAATGAAACAATAGTCTACATGTATACATGTCGCCCCACTCAGCAACATTATTTTAAAATCGAATCTTTGCTCCTCTCATACTCAAGCTCACAGTTTAGCAGTTAAGCAGTCATATAGTCATATACGACTTGTCCGAGATTTGAACCCACGATCTACCGCACACTAACTATATCACCACCCAAGGAGATTAGTCTTATCAATTCAATGTGATGTACGAGAACGAAATTGGAGTTTATAAGCTATTCAATTCCAACTGACCATTTACCCTGTGTCACATTAACCAATTTTTCAAGACATAGGACTTATTTTCATATGCCCATTCCTTACTCATTTGCATTAACAATCAAGTACTATATTCCGTCACATGGTAAATGGTCCATGTTTTATATTCTCCATTGACGAATTGAATGAATGATTAATTACTTGACTCCCTCTCAGGAGAATTAACATTACGTGGTCGCCATCTTTGTTTCAAATGGGACCCAGAATTCTTGACCTCATTTCGTTAATTTCACCTCTGCATTTTTATTATTTTATATGAATATACAATCAAACTTGCATCATGTGACTATACAGAGAAAGCTTAAGACAGGGTTATATAATACATATAGAGTAACGACAGTTTTGAAAATCGAGACAATTTTGACAATTGATCAGTTTTGTCAGTTCTATGAAGGAAAATCAGAGTACCTGGAAAAACCACCAACCTTCCAAAAGTCACTGATAGTTGTGCAGTGAAATTTGTCTAAACCAAACCCTAAATAAACTAAATCCTGTCTAAACCAAACTTAAAATGAAGTCCCAATGTAGAAAATCTTTGTTAATTTAATCTGTATAAACTGAACACTTGTCTTTTCCAAACATAAAAGTTGGTCCCAAGAAGGTTTGGTTTAAGTGTAACAAGCACATCTTCCCCATGCCAGAATCAAACTCACAACTTAAATGGTGAAAGCGGGTGCGTACCATTGCTCTGACAGCCCGTTATTCCGACAGCCCATTATTCCGACGACCCATTATTACGACAGCCCATTTTTCCGACAATATAAAATAGAACTCAATCCACAAATCCATGGCTTATCTTCGAATTTTTTTTCTGAAAAATGGCTTGAGGAATCAAAACCAAGCATGACATATATCTTCCAGTACATGAAAGTCCTTTACTGCATTGGTGGTAAACAGATATTCAAAATGGTCACTAGGCAGCAGTGGAGGTAAAGGTTTACATTTATGGTAAATAATAATTTGCTATTAAAAACCTCTGAACTGAAATTGGCTACTTTGTTTGTTGCATGATCGAGAACTCAAATGTGATTTTTAGGCCAAATAGATTTTATTTTCAGACACGAATTTGCTCCCTTCCCACATTTTTACCTTCGAATTATAATTCATTTTCCATTTTCATTTAATTTATTTCAAAATTTCAAAATAATATTAAAATTTCATGCAATTTAGGCACGGCCCATTTGATATTTTTTGGATGGGAGAAGGCTAGGGGCGGGGGCTGGGATTTTCGTCCGGGCATATTTTTTTTCCGGTAAAAAAATCAGGGCAAAAAATTAAAACAAAAAAATCCCCCCCCTCCCTCCAATAATTTTTGTGTCGTCTCGCGTAACGGTGGTGGTGTAAACTTTTCATGATTAAATCCAAAATGTAGAAGTGTTAGACCATCCGAAATTGGTACTGAGAATTCTCATGTCGTCATGATGTAAGGAATCTGCTAGCACCATGACATTTGACTTTGACCCCATATTTACCCTTTAGTTTAATACAGAAACAATCCGCCCAGTAAGTATAAAGATTAAAGTCAGCCTTCCGTTAGGTATAGAAGAAAAACAACAGGTTTTAAGATAATTATACTACTTTTTACCATTTTTGACGGAATAATGGGTTGTCGGAGAAATGGGCTGTCGGAGCAATGGGCTGTCGGAATAATGGGCCGTCGGAGCAATGGGCTGTCAAAATAATGACCTGACCCCTTGAAAGCTACCAGTTGCATAGGAAGTTGTAAAAATCTAACTACTATAAGATCGCTGTCCTTTTATATATTATATGTTGTTTTTGATGGAAACACATATGTCTCTCCCTTCCACTTCCCATTTTGATGAAATATTCTAAAAAGCTCAATGACATGTTCAGAAATGGTCCAAACAAAATGCCATGTTGATATGTGATTCTTTGCATGGTAATAAGCATGCATGCAAAGTTTTAAGGAATTCCTTTTGTTAGAGGTAAGAGGAGTAATACATACAATCTTTTGTTAGAGGTAAGAGGAGTAATACATACAATCTTTTGTTAGAGGTAAGAGGAGTAATACATACAATCTTTTGTTAGAGGTAAGAGGAGTAATACATACAATCTTTTGTTAAAGGTAAGAGGAGTAATACATACAATCTTTTGTTAGAGGTAAGAGGAGTAATACATACAATCTTTTGTTAGAGGTAAGAGGAGTAATACATACAATCTTTTGTTA
>MJUT01054372.1:160269-176849 GCA_002080005.1 Gigantidas platifrons | reverse complement strand
AATAACACCATACAAGGATCATTCCAACAAAGTCAAGTGTAAATCAGCTAACAAGACAATACATGATTAAAAGGAAATACATTTGACTGATGCAAAGTGACGGCAATTACTATTGCACAGCATTTTCAGGAACATAATGATTGAATTTTAAAAATAGACTACAGAGTCTGTAGGCAGGTCTTTAAATAAGGGGCAGTGCCAGGTACTTTTACCCGCCTAAAATGTTCTTTGGTACCTCCTGATTTTAAGGTGTTGTATAAGATATTCATGAACATTGTTCCAATTTTAATCAAAAGTATAGCCTGTAAATAGTGAAGAATTGGTAGACTTGAAAAATATTGAAAGCCCTGCTATAGTCACTCCTCAGAGATGTAATTGCTTCATTTGTTTGACAGTATTACTATGTAGCAGCCATGTTATAAAGAATGAAGTTGAATTTGAATTTTGGTGTTTTAACGCCACTTTCAGCAATATTTCAGCTATATCATGGCGGCCAGTTTTAGTGGTGGAAGAAGCCGAAGTACCCAGAGAAAACCACCGACCCTGGGCAAGCAACTGGTAAACTTTATCACTTGCGGATGCGAGTCGAGAGCACCCTTTTTTTAATTTACAAAGCTGGGCGCAAACCCACGCCGTATTGGTGATAGGCTTGTATGAGCTGTTAGGTAATCCAACAACCTAACTCATTGAGCCACCCAGACCCCTGTTAGAAAGAGGATGGAAACAACAGACACCTAAGAATTTTGTTTTTATTCAAATTTTGTGTCATTCCATCCAATGGTTCTGAAGAAGATTTTCAAAGCTTTCCAATTATATTCATACAATAAGAAGCCATGGTCGTCAAGTTGAATGTCAGGCAAGGTCACTGGACACATTTTTCAAAGAGGACCATCCAAATGAGTATCAAATCCAAGTTTGGTCCAATTTGGCCAAGTGGTTCTTAAGTAGGAGACCACATGTAAAAAGTTAATGGACAACAGATGACAGAATAACAAGTGATTGGAAAAGCTCATTTCAGACTTTGGCTCTAATAAGCTAGACATCACTTTTATTGATATGCATTTGTCAAAATCAACAATAATAATTAAATCTGTATCAAACAGACCAGAACAATTCTGTTAACGTTGGTGTTAAACACCAATCAATAAACTGAATTAAACAGATGTAAAGAAGACGTACCTGATAAAGCATCAGAATTGCCATCATATTCAGGTGAGGTTGATGGTGTAGGTGGCACTGCTGTACTGAGCTTGACCCTTTCTGTTCTACTAGAGAAAGCTCGCACCAAGTTATGTAGATGTTCACTTAGACTACTGCTTAAATTTGAAATTGATCCACTTCTAAAAGAGCTGGAAACAAATCTGTTTATCATAAATAAATAATCCACTTTTTCTCCAATATTTAAAACAAACAACTACATATAAATCCACTCCTGACAAGAGGCCACCTGTCTTACGGGGCCAGATTTCAGATACACTTAGATAGCAAAATACTACTAAATTATTAAGTAATTTTTCTTCAAATTTTACAATAGTAGACCTCAAAAACATCAAAACAATGGAAATCTATGTTAGCTAAAATTCTAATTTGGGGGCAAAATTATTAAGGCACTACCCCCACCCCTTCTCTTTCGCATATTTTATCAGGCTAGATTTTAGGTGCACTGAGATAATAAAATACTACTAAATTGTCTTATAAGAGGGGGACTACTTTATTTGTAATTAAATAGGGGATATTGAAATTACTATTGAAAATATTTTATTTGGTAATGTAAATCTTGATGATGAGAAAAATTCAAAGCTATTTTTGTTAGTCCAAAAATTTATTTTAGATTCTAACAGATTTGTCAGAAATAATATGTAACCTTAACAATATACATGTACTACATGTGTTTGTTCAAGATCACGACGACGACCAAATTCGTTCTTCTTCTTAACAGTTTTTACTTTTGCTATGTTCATTTTTTTAATACTTACATATAGAATATTGCTATAATATGGATATGTAATATATTGTCTATGATTATTTGTATATATATTGGAGAAGACATCTCGAGCTTACGCTTGTGTCTAATCCGTTGTCATGTTTTGTTTTGACAATAAATAAGTTTAAAGTGTAGGGGTATCCATCAATTATTCTCAGAACTCGACACAATAAAACCAAAAAATAAAATAAAATAGAAATAAAAAAATTGATGATATCATCTTAGATTGGCCTAGCGGCTGTTTACATCATACAAAATCAATATCAGCTGTTTGGAAATGATTAGGAAACGCTCAGTGTTTAATCTTTAGAGTTTCCTCATTTTCCATTAATATCTATCAAAAAGCCATTAAGAAAACACATTTCTCTTACTGCCTGGCTGAATTGAAAGTTTAATACTAAATAAATATCATCTATAAAAACAATTCTTGTTTATTCTATTATAGTCATTTCTAATATGGTTTCTTTATAATGAATGAGTATACAATGAATGAATGTCAGATTCATGTTCTTCTATCTATGAAACATTGATCGACAAATTGGTTCCGATCGGACATTGTTTTGTACTGGCTATATGCATTATAACAGAAAACGCTATACATGTATATAGTTAGTAATTTTCTCTAAGAAGTTTTCACAATTAATGAAAAGAAAACGTAGAAAGGTTAATTCACATATCACATATACAAAAATGTAAGGCTGTATTAAGTACATATTACTGCAAAACAAGAATAAAACTTAAAACTTTTGTGGTTATAGATACTGGTTGCAGGATAAACACAATATATATACACTGCCGGTAAATATAAAATTATTTTGTACTCGCTGTGAAACAGGCCAGAAAAGCTTACCTAGGACTAGCTTTACTACCTGTTTCTAAAGCTCGTTCAAATAAATCATATGTCAGTAATTCCCAAGGTCCGTAGGACATGTGGCAATATGCAGTAAAATTTGGTTTTGTCCAGTAAAAGGTTATTCATCACTAAACCAAACGCCCAGTAGGAATCTGAGCACATCATCGGTAAAATATGTGAATGTCCAGTTAACTTTATGATGGTCCATTAACTGATGTTACCTTAAGTCTACTGGACCGAATTTACTTTGGGAAACACTGCAATGTACGTATATTTTATATGTAAGTAGCGTTACTTGTTACAGAATAACACTACTATACATATCAAATACATTAACATTTTTATACCAATTCTACGGCTTGAAAACAAATGTCGTGACGAAAAACTGCAACATTGGGCGAGTAAATGGAAAGCCGTTATTACATGATCTGTAACTGTTGTGTGATCAATTTAGTAAACATGTTGGTCCGGTAATAAATATAAATAGAGGAAACAATTAAGTCACATTTACATTTCTACGAAACGTCCAAATTCATTAAATATAAATCACATGATTTATCATTCAATTCATAAAATTAAAACGTTCCAGCAATTCTATGATTACGGTAAGTAATTGTAAATGAATTGGTTTACATTAGATTATTTAACAATGATATGATAATATATTAAGGAGGTATAAACTAATAATGGTGTTAATATTCAAAATAATAGATATATATGACCAGGGAAAAATGTTCAAAACTGTCATCCATAGCATATATAATTTGACTCGCAATCAGAATAAGGTGTCTGAGTGAAGCGACATGTCTACCCACGGACTGTTATTTCAAGGTGTCTGAGTGAAGCAACATGTCTACCCGCGGACTGTTGTTTCAAGGTGTCTGAGTGAAGCGACATGTCTACCCGCGGACTGTTGTTTCAAGGTGTCTGAGTGAAGCGACATGTCTATCCGAGGACTGTTGTTTCAAGGTGTCTGAGTGAAGCGACATGTCTACCCGTGGACTGTTGTTTCAAGGTGTCCGAGTGAAGCGACATGTCTACCCACGGACTGTTGTTTCAAGGTGTCTGAGTGAAGCGACATGTCTACCCGCGGACTGTTGTTTCAAGGTGTCTGAGTGAAGCGACATGTCTACCCGCTCTGAGTGAAGCGACATGTCTACCCGCTCTGAGTGAAGCGACATGTCTACCCGCGGACTGTTGTTTCATAGATTTAGCTCTATAAAAACCCAACTAAGCATGTTGTCTATTACAAATCATACATCATCATCATTTTATCGAAAATGTAATTAATTCTTGCCGTGATATATCTAAAACATTGCTCTGCATGGAGTTATACAACAATCATTTACTTTTAAATTATTACCAATTCTGACAATAAAGGTTCTTAAATTTATTACACAGCGAACACAACCATTTCATGCAAATTACCATGTTTTGGTGTATATAATACAATGTACTTATATATATTTTTACCCTTAGAGACAATATTTTTAGAAGCATGTGTGTACTATGCACCTGTAGGTGAACAGCTACATTGTGAACAAACATTTGTTCTGCAAAATGTTTGTGCCTTTCCATATTATTTTTTCTTTGAAGAATAATTATTCCATCAGAAAAATTTGGTCATAGGAATTTTGATTGAAGAAACCACACATTCCTATTTTGATACAAAATTGATTTTTTAATATAGCTTTAAATCAATTTGATATTAAAGTATACACAACCACATTTGTGAAGTTTTATCATATATACCTTTCATTTGATTCTGTGAAAGATGAACGTCTTGAATTAACACATTTCCCAAGCTCACTCCATACAGAGTTAATACTCAGTAAACCTGGACTTGCAGGAGGGTGTCTGTCATAGCCGTTGATACCAAGAAGTCCTGGTGTCAGTGGAGGAGGAAGTCTTCCCTCCGATGATGGGAAACTGTCCCAGCTACTGGAAGCTTTCTCTCCCAAATCATCACTAGTGAAATGTGTGCCATTGTTTGTGTGGTTAATATCTGAAAAAAAAATTACAAAGTACATTTGAATGAATGTCTCATGATAAAAATGACATGAAGGATTATTATTGTTACACCATCCAGTTCAAAACATCCAATGTTGAGGGGTCATCATGGTCGTGATCGTATGGTAGTTGGATTTACAAATACATGTGCAATCAGTGCCTATCACCACTAAAGTTGTGAGTTTGAATGCCACTCATGGTGAGATGTACTCGATTCAACATTATGTGAAACAGTTTGTCAGTCACTTACAACAGGTCTGTGGTTTTCTGCGGGTACTCAGGTTTCTTCCATCAATAAAACTAACCCTAATGATATAACTGAAATATTGTTCAAAATGGCGTAATGGTGGATATGATAACCAGTTATTTTAGTTGAAAAACACAGTTTTATTTTTTTATGTATTAAAGTGATAACATGTTTGTAATTAATCATCAGATATCTTAATCTCTCTGCTGTTCTATCCTTTTTATTGGATAACACAATGTCCACAAAAATCTCGATATTTGGGGACATAAATAAAATGCAGGTATTTTCCCATGCTTAAGGAATATAATCTTATTTATACAGTAGTGGATGCATTGTGCATGATAAGAGTGTTTATTAACTTATAGTATATATTTTTTATATGCTATATTTTTAAATGATTACAAGAAAATTTTTAAAGTAGCTGGCGGAGTGAAACAATTGACTGTTCCCCTACTTTCGGATCAGAACTGTTCCATGCCCGAGAACGATGTGCAGTGTGTCATTCTTTCAAAACAATGTTGTGCCCCAATTTTTTAATGGTATGGTATGCTGGCATTATCATCTTCAGTGGATTTGTGGTTATGTGCATTCTATATAAGATAATAAAACAGTTATTTCATGCCTGTTCAGGGAACAGTCAAAACTATTATTCCTCTGTGCTGGAGATGACTTGGGAACTGTTGCCTTCATCCTTCGGCCTCAGGCAACAGTTCTCAAGTCATATCCAGCACCTCGTGTCAATAGTTTTGACTGTTCCCTGAATAGGCATGAAATAACTGTATATTATCTTTTACAATCCATCAACTTTCAACTTTTAGATGTTATTTTCTGAAACATGCACATTATACAGTCCACCCAATTAGTCAGCCCACTCCAAACTACATGTATATCAAACTGTATCATTTTCTTACTATTTACCTAATGGGAGCCATGCAGTTGGTTTTTTTTAACTATATTTGTAAACTTTTCATGTGATGTCGAGCACAATGATGACAGTATTTGTAAGATTGCTTCATCCATGTTTTGTTTTCCTGTTCAATATTCCCACATCTGGGATATTAAATTATATACATCAAGTAACATCAAGACGTCAAAGATGCCCAAATGTAGCACTTATCAGCAGAAGTAAAGAGTTCCACTCAACTGCAGTCTAGGGCCCTTGCACTCTAATTTTAGGGTACGAGTTATGCTCATTGTTAAAGACCCTACTGTGACATGCAGAATACCAATAACAGAACTGTTCCTTTACTTGATTTTGTGTCTAAGTGTAAAGTCAAATAGTTTCTCATGTTCATTTACATCCATATCCATCTTACTAAAAAATGCATTTGTATGCAAATTAAATCCACAGAGAAACCATTGAAATGACATCTAGGATTTATAGTATAAGTTTTTTTGTTTTTTGTTTTTTGTTTTTATTAAATTTCACATTTTCATGTTGAAAACTTCTTATTTTACAATCAACTTTCTCATATTGTTATGAAAACTTCAATAAACTACGGTTTATAATAGAAGATTGATGATAAATATAAAAAAAAAATATAACAATAACTAGTACATTGTATGTTAAATAAAAACTGGTTATTATTTATTTTCTTCTCAGTTTCATTAAAATGTCCTCTTATTATTAACTAATTTTTTTTTTGGTTCTGTTTATTCAAAAAAATTTCTTATTACAACTGTGATGAATAAAAATGATATAATTTACACTAGTTCTACATGTTTGTAATTAATCAGCGTTGACAGTCAGTTTTATTCTAAACAATTGATTATTTAAAGAGGAATTGACTTGTTAGTCAGTAACAGACAGGCACAGATTCAGGATTTTATGTTAGAAGGGGCTTACATATCATAGACGAGGAGTCTAAGATCCTTAAAGGATCTCTAGCATCCCTGGGCAGTGCAAAGCTCCCTTTAGGATCACGATAATTAGTTATTAGGTGATGTAAATTGTTATAACGAATATAGTATTGCCTAATTTAAGTACAAACAATTGGCCGATGATTTATTAAAAGAGGAACGTGATCGCACACCCCTGTCTGAATCCACGGAGGGGGGGGGGAGTTTCACTTCCTATATACTTGTACATAGACGTGCCGTTGGATTGGGTCGGTTTTTTGAGCTGTCAAATATATGACTGGGGTGGTAATTGGTAAGCAAATAATATATGAATATGTCTTATCTTTAATACATTAACACACAGATAAATTCCTGTCTGATCACTATGATCCATGTCCTGCACAAAAGTGATGTCCTGCGAGGAATCTGTCATTTAATCCTCCGATAATTGAATAATAAAGTGTCAAATTAATATATTACAGCATGTCTCTTATCTGGACCATGTCTGTACTCTCGGTTTCAGGTAAATAAAATATATGAATGGGTCGACATTTTAGGTAAGGAATATATGAATGGGTAGGATTTTGTTAATGTGTCAATATATGACTGGGAGGTGTTTTCCAATTTCCAGCTACACCCCTGTACCTCAAATTACCAGAAGCGACCCCCCCATGTCTGAATCAATAACAGACAAACATTTTATTATATTGAACAGAAAAGCAGAACTGGTTACAGCCAGCAGTTAACATTAGGCTTATTTCATTATACTAAAAAGAGAAGAAATAATGTGTAATAATATGTTGGTCAAAGCCCACTATAGCTTGTGGTGTACAGGTTGCTTTAACATGCTAACTTTAAATAAAAGTTATCTTATTTTATCTTACCCCAGATTTTATAAACCCAAAGAAGTGCAGACATGTGCAAGTCTCAATACTTTTTGTCTTTTAATTTGTATAAACTGTTTTACCCAGGATTTGATGAAATACCATGATTAACTGGTTAATAGTCATTAAAACAATACTGTATTATTCAGTCAATAGACTTTTATTAAGTATTACCTGATTATAATAATATTCTAATCAGTTAAGATCCATTAAAACATAATAGCAATTTCTATATGGGTTATTTTTTATGTATTATACTAAATAATGTATAGAAAAAATATTAAGTAATCAGAGAAGTACAAAGCCAGAGATTTTTGAACACATTAATTTCTCTTTTGTTAATAAAATGAGTCAAATACATTATCAATATTTTAAACCCATCCTCAAAACTGTAACCCTATTTTAAGGTTTTCTCACTTTGGCTGAAATTGAAAAAGTTTTGTGGCACCAGTAGGTAAGATCCATCTTTGTTTACAAAATATCAAACATTTGTTTTCCTGTCTTTCCATAACCATGAAAAGCAAACATATCCTTTTCCAGATATTTTTTTAATGCTTCCATGTTAATGAAAATAAAAAATAAGTTATTTGGACATGAATTTATATGTGATTTTTATTGTGATCTACAGTCAAAACTGTCTTAAAGGGCACCTCTTTATAACAATTCACTGTCTATAAAGGGCACCTCTTTATAGCAAATCACTGTCTTAAAGGGCACATCTTTATAACAAATCACTGTCTTAAAGGGCACCTCTTTATAACAAATCACTGTCTTAAAGGGCACCTCTTTATAACAAATCACTGTCTTAAAGGGCACCTCTTTATAACAAATCACTGTATATAAAGGGCAGTCTCATTTATAACAAATCACTGTCTATAAAGGGCACCTCTTTATAACAAATCACTGTCTATAAAGGGCAGTCTCATTTATCACATTAATGAATAGTGCATAATTTTAACCTGTAAATAAAGGGCAACTGGTCAAAAAGGGCAAAATAGTAGGTTTCCATGAGTGCCCTTTATATACAGGTATGACTGTATATTTAAACAGACAAATATAGGCTTGGTTTATGGTGTTTAATGCCAATTTCAACAATATTTTTTCATATCATGGCGGTTGACAAATATAGGAGAAATATATTTCTTGAACTTCAGGATTATTGATTAAATAAAAGTCTATCAAAAGGATAATATATTGTAATAATAAAAGAAACTCTTTATTATTTGAGAGATGCAATCTTCTTGTCAATTTCAAGAAATCAATCAGATAACAGGGTATGGTATGCTTGAGTAACTATTATAGGGACCTGCTGTTAGTTTACCCATGTTTCAATTGGTATTGTGTTAGGAGTTTAAAAAACTCCAATTGGAACTGATCTATTGAAGAAATACAATTGCCTTTGTTTACAGGTGAATCCTATTGTTGGACATTTAAACTTCTTATTGTATGACTGGAAGAGAGAAGTCAATCACCCATTGATTAAAACTCCCCCAGAAAAAAATTCAGCTCATCTTATACATGTATATGTATACAATATAGATGTATATGTACATGATCTATAGAAACATTATACTATCATTACCATTGCATAAGGTGCATTGGTGCATAATGTGCACCTCCTCTTGGCCTTGATATCTCCAGAAAAAAAACTAGTTTGTCTATAATGCCATTTTTAAATCTATTATGGTGAATAATTATTTGCCTCAATTACTAATGCAGACTGGAGTTGTTCTAAAATTTCAACCTTCATACCATCCTCAACACATGTGAGTATTGTTTCCATATCATTAAGCAAATATTAAGATCAGATAGTGACTACTTTTGACCATACTCGAACAACATTTTTTGATTCTATTATGCTGGAGTAACCTTTGAAAAATCAGAAAAGATCATTAAGCATTGTGGATATATTCATTAAAATTATATGAAGTTTTTTGTAGGAGTTCATGTTATTTGCATTTATTAAAATTTGTACCTTATTTTTTTTTCCATAATGATTTTTCCCTCTAACATGGTTAATGTAATTAGAAACCCTTCATTTGTGAAATGATATTTAAGGGTTAGGGTCATGGTGTTTAATTCCACTTTCAACAATATTTCAGCTATATCGTGGCTGTCAGTTTTATTGGTAAAGGAAACCAGAGTACCCGGAAAAACCACAGATCTGCTGCAAGTCAACTATAAACTTTATCCCATAATGTTGTATCGAGGATTCAAACTCACAACTTTAGTGGTGATATGCACTATTGCATAGGTAGTTGTAAATCCAACTACCATATGATCATGACCCCATCGGCCCCTGAATAATGTTTGATTTTTAAAAAACAATTTAATTAAAAACCAAGTTTTTTGTTTTGTTTTTTCAATACACATATTTAACCATATATCCAGATTATTTGCAACCAGAATGAATCTTATTACTTGTGGCAAATAATTTTCAAAATTAAAGCTTTTCCTATTTCTCTAATGTTAAAAATAGACTTAAAATGGCATTATAAACACAAACTATTTTTGTTCTGGAGATTTCAAGGCACATTATGCACCAATGCACCTTATGCAATGGTAATGATAGTATTTCTTTCTATAGGTCATGTACATATACATCTATACATGTATAAGATGAGCTGAATTTTTTTCTGGGGAGTTTTAATCAATGGATGATTGACTTCTCTCTTCCAGTCATACAATAAGAAGTTTAAATGTCCAACAATAGGATTCACCTGTAAACAATGGCAATTGTATTTCTTCAATAGATCAGTGCCAATTGGAGTTTTTTTAAACTCCTAACACAATACCAATTGAAACATGGGTAAACTAACAGCGGGTCCCCTATAAAGTAACACTGTAGATACAACATACTCAATCCCAGCTGTGTTTTCAATGTTTTCCTTAAACGACTTACAGGACATGAAAAAAAGGCATTGGGTCATAAGAAGTGCTATATGGCAAAAGGAAAAGGAAATGAAAACAAGACATCTATCCATGCATCTACATGTATTTAGCCAATTTCGTTAGTTCTTAGAGATCATGTCTCATCTTATTTTCACTTCAATTGGTTGGCTATATTTTAAAAAAAATGTTATTATGAAGCTACAAGAACAAATTCTTCCAGCTGAAAGTTATGCACATTTGGAGAAATTTACAAATTTTGAAATTGGCAGCTAGCCAATTATGATGGAGCATGTGTCTATCAAGCATAATATTGATATAAATCCCATGTACCATCCCAGACAAGCAAGGTTAAATTTAGCGCAGTTGTTTTATAGCAGAACATTTTAACATTATTTTTTTGTAAAAATAATTAATTGCATTATCTGCATTTTAGTTAAATTTGTAATGGTGGAGGTTATGGCCATAAGAAAATATATTATTAAATGGATTTTTGTAATGGCAGCCATCTTAGATGGACAATGGTGATGTTGGTCAGTTTCAAGAGGAAGTCAGCCAAAATTTATCCCAGCAAAGTTTGTAAAAAAGACAGTTGGTTCACATTAAAAGATTTGTTTATCTGACAACAATGTATGATAGATGTAAAAAACAAATGACAGTACACCCTCACAGTGACTTTGATCATGTGACGCAAGAATAAAATCAAATTTGATTTTACAATAATTTTTCTGTTTTTTTTAAGAATAAAATTTAAAATATTAAAAAAAAAAAAAAAGAAGAAATTAAATGAAACTGCAATTTCCTACTTTCCAAAGTCACTTAATAAAATAAAAAAAAACAAAGTGCCTACTGTTCTCACTGGCTGCATGGTAGAGTAACGGACAATGACTGTCATCTATATCAAACTCCTGTAACGACATGGAATCAACGTTACACACGTTTGGCCATGCCATCTCTTCTTTGTGTGGCTGTTTGGCGATGGTGCCCCACCAAGAAGAAGTAAAACTCCAAATCATAGAGAGACAATGAATTTACACATTCACACAATTGTTTTTTATTTCTTCACTTATTTATGCCAAAATAGACAAAAAAATTATATCCTTTTGTTTTTATCATACAAATTTATATTCCACTTGAAAATACAAGGAGTAACATCATGGCTTGTTGCCAATTACCAATTGTCAAGTATGAAGTCCCGAATCAATATTTTCCTAAATTGAAATCTATTTTCCGCATAATGGAAATTCTCCTGTTTTTTTTTTTTTTTACGTAATGAAAAACTAGAAATTTTATACAAATCCACTTTATAGAAGTTGTGTTAACAAACGATCCATTTATGACTATTATTCCAAGCAATTATCATACCATATATGCAAAAATTTTCTCCCTAAGTTTCTAAAAGGCGGAACTAAACTATCCAATGAATGCAATCTTATAACAATCATTTCTAAACAGCTGTGGTCCTAAAAATTGTTAATTCATTCAGTCAATTAAATCATTGACTGTAGATAATGTTCATAGACCTCACAAAGCTTGAAGTCAATACAAAAATTTGAATAACGTTTTAGTCATTTCCAGTCATGCAATTGACATTTTACTGAATCAGAATTGGAAATATTTTTTTTGGTCGCGCTGCGGCATTGGTAACCTAAAATCAATAAGTAAACCCTCGTAAGAATTGGATTTCCTGGTGTTTGGCTTTTATACACAAAAGACAGCTATACGGAGGGGGAAATCAGTATAAAGGCTGTCAATAATTTATTTACAGTTAAGAATGAGAGATTGATTATCTTAGTTTGAATATCTCATAGTAAATAGCAGCGGAAAACCTTGGATAATAACTGAACCAGGGACAATATATAGTCTTCTTATAAATATATGTAATTACAGTAGTTTTAAAGCTATTTTACAATAAGAATCTACAATTTTGATAGGATAAAAATATATGGTTTTTATTACCCAATAAACACAGGAAGCCTTGGATAATAAGACCAGGGACATATAGTCTTCTTACAAATAATTACATTGCAGCTTTAAAGCTATTTTATAAAACGAATCCATCATTTTGATTGGATAAAAATATATGTTTTTATGACCCAATAAAAGAAACTATTATCTACCTCACAGAAATAACAAGAAACCTGGGATAATAGGATCGGTCTTCTTACAAATAATTACATTCAATGATATTATTTACAAGAATCCACAATGTTGATTGGATAAAAAGACACATCTTTTTATAACCCAATAAAAATTCAACATCAACCACTGAAAACTTGCCATATTTAATTTAATTTACCAGTATTCTCCATGTTTATCTACAGCTTGAATATATCCTTGGATATTTAAATAAACAAGGGGCTCAATGACAATGAAGTCCATAATTACTTAATGGAGAATACAATCCAACTGTAGATTCTTAAAAAAATCAACGAGACCCGTAAGTGTCAATTTGATTGTTTTTAAGAATCTACAAGTTGGAGTGTATTCTCTTACATAATACATTTCTATCTGCAACAGTGTTTTCATTTTATATTTTTACCTTTTTAATGTTCAGAAAGCTAAATAAGCCACAATTAACAAAAAATAAACAACAAAATTTTATCGGCATCCGTGCTTTCGATTCTCGTTTATATTTAGATATTTCAAGGTCTTTCAATTGTCCCAAATGTTCACCTGTGGTCTGTCTGATTTGTTATTACTTGTGGTCGGTTCGTTAGTTGTTTTTGTATTGCGAGAATACATTTTAAAAGTTCACATACTCGTCAGTTCTGAACATATATTATGCCAGACCTGAAATACTTGTCTCGTGTCTTGTATATATTGATCAATTGCTTCTTTAAACAAATTGTTGATATTTTTTTTAACAACACTTACTACCAAGAGTAATATATACTAATTATAGAGTATAGTAGTGTGGTCACCGTAGCAGAGTGGTTAGATGGAAGTTTTGATACCTGAAAGTCCCACAATATGTATAACACGTTTTTAAGCCTAAAACAGTAAAAGGTTAAAGTTCATATATTCAAGAACAAAAGAATAAACTGTAGATTCTTAAAAATAATCCACTGTTCGAATAATAGAGTGATGTCAGAGAAATGTATTATTCACTGTGGACCAATAATTACCATTACTTTCATTTTGCTCAAAGGGAAAAAATCATCAGTTAGTTCCTCGTCAGTAACCAACAGCTCATTGTTAATCCAAAAATACTGTTAAAAATGATAAATAGACAACTACATAATTTTGAAAGTTGCAATTGGCATCTGTTCCTTTCATGGTAAAAGGGGGGGGGGAGGGGGTGTAATATATTTTCATATCCTTCAAATAGTGTATATTTTCTTACAAATTGATCTATCTTAAAACAGCTGTTAAGGGATAAATCTACATGTAACCATAGATTATGCTTCATACAATTCAATATCATAAAACAACAGCTTAAAATTCAGCCATGTAGATAGTTTGGCTATATGTAGAAATATTTATATTTAATAACTTCAGAAAGACGATTATCATCCATGAACAATCACTCCAATGTCAGGTTTAATTTGGTCCAGTGATTTCAGAGGAGAATATAATCATATTTCAAAATAAAAAAAAAATATAACACAGGTAAAACAAGAATTCTGAGAGTATTGCACATAGCAATACATTGTCCCCTACCGGCCGCAAAAATCAGAGGACCTAAAATATTAGAAGTTTCACCTTGCAGTGACTAGATTTTAAATTACAAGTTCAAGGGCCAAAGCTCTGGCAAAAATCATACGACCAAAACAAAATTCAAACTTAAACTGTAACTCATCTAGATATAGCCACATACCAAATATCAAGTCAATATATCAAAGAACGTCAAAAAAAAGTCCAGACAACTTAAAATTTGAAAAAAAAATACAAGTTCAAGGGCCATAACTCAGCCAAAAATCATTCGACCAGAACAACATTTGAATTTAAACTGTAACTCATCTAGATATAGCCAAATATCAAGTCAATATATCAAAGGACGTCAAAAAAAGTCTGGACAACTAAAAATGTTAATGTGACGGACGGACGGACGGACCTAAAACTATAGTCCCCTTCGGCTTTCGCCGGGAGGGGACTAAAAAAATGTGGCAGCACACGAAGAAAAAATCATTGGCTATACCCAATTAACCAACTTTATAAGAACAAATAAAATCGTCTTATTGTTGCTGGGTATCTGAGACAAGATGAGATAATAATGATGTCCACCTGGTACTTGACCAACAAGCTTATTTGGATGTTTATAGTGCTAGCTTATTGAAACAACAGTCAATTAAAATATGCATATCATCCTGATTCAGAGCCAACTTGCCTTTGCTCTTTCTCCTTAATGCTGCATGCTTTGCAGAGAAGCAACCAATTCCAGTTTTATAGCCATTAAATAATAATGGTCAACAATATAAAAAAAAAAAACCCAGGACATATGATATTGAAAATCCAGATCCTGGATTGGGACAGGCACAAAAATGTGGTGGGTTTAAACCAGTTAATGGGGTCCAACCATCCCCCTCTTGGTCAATTCTGACATCATACAGTTTGATATAATTCAATCGAAACAACAATTAAAGAAACTCTCTAAATAATGTTAAACTTTATTATGATTGTAAACATTTGATCATGTGTTTGTTTCAATTATTGTTGGTGCCAACTTAGTACAATAGTATTTCTAGATCATAATCAATTGTAATTAATGTTTAAAAATCATCATGCCACAGCTAAATAACCTTTAATTGTTGTGTAACCAGTTATACAGTACCGGTATTTTTCTTTGATCTGGATGGTAAATAGGTCTAATTACCGGTAGTTATTTGACAATTGGTAGTTATTTGACAATTCGGGATGAATTGGAGTTCGAGTTTGAAAAGATGATTCTTTTTAAATATTTAAATGTCCACATGTTTCCTGACCAATATAAATTCAAATAATGACAAAGTCGAAATGTATGGGAGTACCTTTCTGTGAATGTTAACATACGACTATGAGATATCTACATCTCAGGACATGTACATGTAAAGAGGACCAGAAATCTTCACATTAAACAGTTGTTTTACATAATATTCTGCTATTTTAATTTCTGCGGTGCGGAGTTGACCGCAGAATACCGCAGAATTTACCGGTTATACGGTAATTGGATATAAGTGTGAATAAAATCTGTCCAGGAATAAATTTACGAGTGTGCTAACAAGGACATAGTTTCCTTCAATCGCTGACAAATACTTTCCACTTTTGAAAGCAAGATATTTTATTGTTGATATATAGCTCATTTATAAATAGTATAATCTCACAAGGAATGAATATACTATCCTGACATATAAAGCAATACATTTGTACACTCTCCTGCCTTTTATTTTGTTGAAAATTTCACTGAAAAATGTCAAATGTATGATAAGCACTTAGCTTATTCAAATTTCTGCTTTTTAATTTTAAATGCAGAAGTTTTGGCCACTTATGTTCCCTGATGGCAAAATCTCAAAAAGGTTTTAGAGACGAAAAACTTGTCTAAATTATGCTAATTGGCTTTGGTTTTACTAGATTGATTTTATCCTCTATTAAAAAATTCTGGGTTTTTTAAAATTGAAGTGAAATATAATTGACATTAATTTTGTATATAAGTTTTTTTTAAGTTTGTCAAGTATTAGGAATTATGTAAATATTTTAATTCCCTAGAATCAAAGCATATATAAACTAGGACTCTAATGTGTATAAGAAGAGTTTGAAGATACCAAAGTAGTAATCAGACATTGTAAATCAAAGTAGTAATCAGACATTGTAAATCAAAGTAGTAATCAGACATTGTAAATCAAAGTAGTAATCAGACATTGTAAATCAAAGTAGTAATCAGACATTGTAAATCAA
>MJUT01054372.1:131747-151839 GCA_002080005.1 Gigantidas platifrons | reverse complement strand
ATGGTGGCCATCTTGGATGGAGGTCGGGGTCACATGACATTATTTTGAAAGTTGACCACCTAAGGACCATTCATGCCACGTTTGCTTTAAATTGACTTACTGGTTTCAGAGGAAACAATTTTTAAACATTTTTTCCATAGGGTCCTATATTAAAACTATGTTCGCTGATGGTGGCCATCTTGGATGGAGGTCGGGGTCACATGACATTATTTTGAAAGTTGACCACCTAAGGACCATTCATGTCATGTTTGCTTTAAATTGACTTACTGCTTTCAGAGGAAACAATTTTTAAACATTTTTCCCATAGGGTTCTATGTTAAAACTAAGTCGAGTCATGGCAGCCATCTTGGATATGCGATCGGCACAAAAAATAACAAATTTAGTAGAGGACCATCCAGTCATCATTTCTATAATGTTACAATTCCATCGGCTGAGTAGTTTCTGACAAGAAGATTTTAAAAGTTTCAACCAATCAGAACACATTATTGGCCCTGGCGGCCATGTTGGATTTCCGATCTGCACCAAAATAACAATTTAGTAGAGGACCTCCCAATGAACATTTCTGCCAAATTTGGTCCAAATCAGTTCAGTGGTTTCAAAGAAGAAGAAGAAAGTATGAAAAGTTTACAGACGTGGACGACGACGACGACGGACGCAAAGTGATGACAAAAGCTCACATGACCCTTTGGGTCAGGTGAGCTAAAAATGTATATCAAATTGCAAGGTTTAATTGTTCCAATCTTCATCCGATCGCATTTTTCGCATCAATAAAAACATCACAAACGTTTCTGAATTTACAGTATTTGGAAATACATAAATTGGCCCCTTTCTGTCTCTTTTTCCAGTGTTGAAATTCAGATAAATTAACATAAATTTTGTAGAGGACCATCCAATAAAATTTTGTTCCTATTGGCCATGTGGTTTCAGAAAAGAAGATTAAAATGTAATGTTTACGGACGACAACGACAGTGTCGACGACGACGATAGACAACGACAAAGGACACAACAAAGTGACGCCATTACCTCACATCTGGGTCATGTGAGTACATGTATCTAATCAATAATCAGTTGGTCATTTATTTGAGGATGAAGAACACATTTGGGTCATGCAAGTACAAAGCTAGCTACGGAACCGAAGCCCTTTATGGTCCTTTTTTTTTTTTTTGGTGCATTTTGGTGCACCATAAAGGGCTACGGATCCACAGCTAGTACAAAGCCTAATACGTTGTATCTAATTAAAAATCAGTTCATCATTTATTAAAGGTTAAAGTTCACAAATAGACTTGCCTGGTATAAGGATTACGTTGTTTTGTGTATTATGTGTATTATCTAACGCAGTCTTCCGTCCATCAGATAACAATATCCTGTTTGATGGGTTTGTCCCTCCGGCAAATGTTCCTCTACGAGGCTGGGATTTAAATCTCTTGATAATTTCTTCATCAAAGCTGAAGTGTTCGTGTTCTGGTGTAGCTACCTCACTACTGGGTTCCTCAACATTAAACACTGGGTTACTTACTCCACCTGGAAGTTCTTCGTTGCCTTGTAGTTTTATTAGGTTTTCTTCAGAGACACTCAGTACCTTTGGGTGGGTAAAATGGCTGACCTCAATTCTGGGTGGGACTTTTTCGTCTCCGTCACTCATGATTGCATCTTACAAGTTCTTCTAGTTTCAAATCATGACATGTCAGCTGCATTTCCAAGGTGCACACAATTTTCTCTGGAAAAATAAAATATACAAGTTTATAACCCATAAATTGTAAAATAACATGGAAATTTTTTATTCAGAGAGTACTATTCTTTCTAATATGACGGCCTATATATCATCAACCAGTATATGTCGGTATATATCTAACTTTAGCACTTGTGCACTCAAATTATTGATTGGAAACAAAAAAACATAATTTAAAAAGTTTCTGTAATGAATAAAAGCCTACAATGCCGTTTCCGTGAGGTCATACACAACAACTACATATTATATTACTTTGTTTACATGCATACACAAATATGTGATGAAAACGAACTCATCTGGGGTTTTCCCCTGACGGATGTTCCGCCCACCTTCCACGTGAAATATTATTACGAGGGGGCTCTTATTAAATCTGTTTTGTGTCATTAAAGTAATTGAAATAAATATTTGAATATATTATTACTCACACAATAGGAGTTTGATTCAATATATGTGCTCAAATTACGCTGATTCCGTCATCATATGTGAAGGGGACTAAACGGAACAGCCGTTGTGTGGCAGATTCTAAGGTGTCCTAGGGTCATAGGCTATCGTATTTGTCATATTAGAAAAGAAATAATTCATGGCAGCCGTAGATTTGTGTACATTTAACATGGATTGGGCATTTATATTCGTATTTTATCCCTCGCTAGCGCTCGAGAAAAAATAATCAAACATAAATACCCATCCCAAGGTTAAATGAGCACAAATCTACGGCTGCCATGAATTATTTCTTAAACAATCTGATTAAAATGTCTTATAAAATAAAGATTATTTTTTACATAAAAACAAATTTCTCCATCTCCCACCTACTTTCATCAATTCAGAAAGTCAAAAAGGGCAATAACTCCTTCAGAAATGGTTTGGTTAATGGTGCTTAGCGCCACTTTCAACAATATTTCAGCTATATCGTGGCAGTCAGTTTTATTGGTGGAGGAAACTGGAATACCTGGAGAAAACCACCGACCTGTCACAAGTCACTGACAAACTAGTAACATTATTTGAATTTCATATGGTAATAAGTAGGTATATGCAAAATTTTTAGGAATTCCCATTTAATATGTAGGATGATTTATAATCACAAACATTTCTATGAAATATTCTAAACGATAAATGGCAATAACTCTTATCAAACTCTCACTATAATTTGTGAATTTCCATATAGTAATAAGCAACCATGCAAAGATTTGAAGTATTCCCATTAAAAATGTAGGAGTTCCGTGTACAAACTTTGTGATGAAATATTTTAAGTGAAAAATGGGCAATAACTCCTGACTACAATAATCTGGACAACAAATGATGCCATCATGTATTTATACAGGATTCTTGTGCATACAAACATTAAAATGCTTGTTTTGTTTCTTTACATATCCATTTTTTTCCAGAAAAAAAAAACTCTTGGACTTTCTTTTTTTTTAACCATCTACATGTTGTAATATAAAACTTTATTATCAACTTTGATTTTATAATTTGTCTTCTTCCAGTGACACAGTTTCCAAGATTATAACTGAGATTAAAAAAACACATATATAGACATACCTAACAATTTCTCTGACAAAACAGTCTGTTCATACAGAGTAATCCTTGATAAAATAGACTTAAAATGTTTCATATTTATTGAAGAAGAAGTATAAACAATTACATGTCGCTTAAGTAAAAAAACATTATTAGTAGTGTATGAGAGGGGGGGTTCAGCCGGTACATCAGCACGGGTGTAGCTTGGGGTCAAATATTACCAAGGCAGAAGGTCTCCCCCACCCCCAAAGGAAAACACATTTTTTTCTTTTTAAAACAAGTAGTCATGGCCTATTTGAATCAAAGGACAAGGTAGGATAAGCTATTGACAGCGGCCCCCTATTTCATTAAAAATCCTACTTAACATTTCAAGCTTAATTTCTGCTCAATTTTGTAATGAAATGTGTGCTTATGAATAAAACCATTCAAATTTCTACGTACGCTTTGTTTCAATACCAATATTAAAGTTTGAATGTGTGATCAGTTCAAGAATTACGCCAAAAATACGTATTTGTCAGCAGTTCAAATGCATTTCAAAGTATGAGCGAACCTACGACCCACGTTAATATTCAAGATAGATACCATCCATAACTAAGTCTTTCTATATGTAAAAGCTTGAAATATGTTTGTTTTGCTTGGTTACACTAACAAAAAATCAGTATGGGGAGCGGACTTGACTGTATTTCCGGTATGCATGGAAACGTAGCAGACGGAAAGAAACCTTATCAGCNTGAAGTGTGAAGACCAACGTTAATATTCAAGATAGATACCATCCATAACTAAGTCTTTCTATATGTAAAAGCTTGATGTGGGTCGCAGGTTCGCTCATACTTAAAAATAAAAAAAAACGGCAAAAGAAATATGTTTGTTTTGCTTGGTTACACTAACAAAAAATCAGTATGGGGAGCGGACTTGACTGTATTTCCGGTATGCATGGAAACGTAGCAGACGGAAAGAAACCTTATCAGCCCTGAAGTGTGAAGACTATTTGGTAAGAATTAATAGAAATTATTTCTTTCAATGTTTGATGGAGTATTTTATTCACCGGAACATATTTTCCAGGTGAATAATAAATCATAAGAGGTTCTGCACAGAGCCGCGCCGGACAATGCATTCTTCCTTCAACTTCCAAGTGTTGTGGTTTATATCATTAACGTCAGTTTTGGTTCAGATTTTGAATGTTTATTCAAATCTAAAGTAAGATTACTATGTTTACAATGTTTTTTGTTCAATAACCTGACATTTCTACCATAAGGACGAAGCTATAAACAGACGAGACAAGTTTTGAATTCACTTATGTTTGAATTATCGGATTAAGGACGAATATAAGATAAAACAATAAAAAATAATCGTAGTATTCTTCCAAATAAGTTAATTTTCCATTCAATGACTAGTTTTAGACAGACGACACTAGCGAATGCAATGTAGATTAATATAAATATTTTACACATTTTCTACACCAGTTGTCAGAGCCCAATCGGATCGACAGTTTTCCACAGAGTGAAAGGTTCGCAGTTCGTATCTCACACAGGTTTTATGTCTTTTAAAAAAAAATAAGTATATGATATGGAAGACGATTATAACGTCTGTGAAGATGATTTTATAATAATATAGAACACTGAAAAAATTACGATGTTTACAATGTTTTTGTACAATACCAGGATGATGAAGTCGTTAACAGACCAGACAAGTTTTGAATTATCGGATTAAGGGATAAAAATAACTTCATGATAGATGAATAAATGAGAAAACAATAATAATAATAAAAAAAATCGTAGTTTTCTCCCAAATAAGTTAGTTTTCCCTTCAATGGCATTGTCTATTCTTAGACGACACTCCCTAATACCAAGGACGTCCTTGCTAATACAATGTAGATTTATATAAATAATTTACACTTGATGGTTGAACATTTGTCATAGCCCAGTCGGTTTGACAGTTGACGTCAGTGTGAAAGGGTCGGAGTTCGAATCTCACAAAAAGTTTTTTTTTAACAAGTATTTTTTGAAAGACGTCATTTATGAAAGACGATTATAACGTCTGTGAAGATGATATTATATAGAACAGTGAAAAAAATGCGATGATTACAATCCTTTTTGTACATTACCAGTGCGGTGAAGTTATTAGCAGACAAGACAAGTTTTAAATTATCGGATTTAGGGATAAAATAACTTCTCTCAGTAGTGCTTAATCTTATTAAACAGATGACATTCACAAGTGGCAGTAAAGATTTATATTGATATGGTCAACCGATCATCTATGAGGTTGAAATAGCTCATTGAGACAGTTAAAGTCAGGATCGAAAAGTTCGGAGTTCGAGTCGTAACTGTCGCCTCCATTTATTTGTATATGTATATGATAGACAAATCTAACTTCTTTGGAGATGAAATTATAGAGAACAGTATATATCTGGGTTTCCCTTCCTATTGTATTATTACGAATATAAGTACAAACGACACTCGTTAGTGACAGTATGAATTTAACAGTGGTTACCCTTGATTTCAAAGTATAGATTTATATACATGTACATCAAAATCTGCGGTGAAATTCTTTACTAGATATTGTACGTGCAATGTTTTCCTTTCAGACACAAAAAAGTTACAAAGGTATAAAAGAAATGGGTCCGGACGCATTGAAGAGACTTATGGATGATGTCTAAACATGTTAAGCATATAGGTCATGGGCTGAGATAGCCTACCGTGCACCCCCCCCCAAAAAAAAAAACCTTCGAACCCCACTAATTTTTTTTGTCCTTTGATATGTCCTTTTGAAAAAAAATACATGTTAACATGGAATATTTTGGGATGAACTTACATTTTTGAGCCCTTTTTAACATACTTTCAACAATTTTGCCAGATTTTCAGATTTTTTCATTCTTCACTGTTGCTGAGGTCTTGTAGCTTATGAACAACTATTAGAATATAAAAACTGGGGTTTGGTGGATAGCTGATTATATTATCGTTCAAATGAATACAAGTTATTAATATTCTATGTAGTTCAGTAATCGTAGGAGGCACAAAATCTATCCCTACCCCTGATAAAATTGCGTAAAAACGAGATTTTTCGCCTTTTGTTTTCAGTAGACAAAATATTACGCAACTTTGATGATATTTGTATAATGAATTTATTAAAACTATTGTATTTACGGAAAATTAAACCCATTACATCATCAAAAAATATGTGTTGTAGTGTAGATTGAAGAAAAATGGAATATTATGATTTTGGCCGATTTTAGCTCTATTCAGCCCAAAGCGTGTAATATATTTTTCATAATATAAATGGACAACCAAATTATACATCTGTGGTGTGAAGTTATGTTATGGAGACATTTTAAAATAAAATTTGTTCTTGTACCACCCTGTATAGGGCTTCTAGCGGCAAAATATTACCCCTTACCCTGCCGAAAATCGCATAATATTTTCTCATCAGTATTAGTCTGTGGGCTAGCATAACTCCCCGTACACCTCCCACCTTCCATGTTAACATATTGTTTTAAGTCCTCCTATATATTCTCTTGAAGAAAAAATATGTTAACATTGAAAATTTTGGAACGAACTTGCCATCTGAGGCTAATATTTATACCCTGTCGCAGCTTTTTGAGGATTTTGATTTTTTTTTCAATTTTTGTCTTTGCGAGCATTAAATGTATACTAAACAGTCTTGAAAGTATATCAATATTGTATCAAATGAAAGCTTATAGTATTACCTTTCAATTGAATACATGATATATACACTTTGTGGCTATCAAATTTTGTCAGACGTGAAAAATCGACCCCTCCCCCTTTCCGAAATGACAAAAAAGACATTTTTTCCCTTAAAAGTTTAGATAAAAAAATATTTCGTACTAAACTGCGATCCTTTTTATACTAACCAAACAAATATATCACATTTAATAAATCAAGCACTAGTAATCCTTTATGAAGTGATTTTTGTGGTCAAAATACTTGAAAAATGGGATATTTTCAATCTTGGCGATTTTCACAGGATTCTGCTTATATCTTAATCTTACTAATAAAATAAAGGATACCGCATCATAATGACGGTTGATTTTTGTATCTGGGTACTATAAAAATGTAAAAAGGGAATAATTATGTTCCTTCTACCTACTGATTAACAAATAAATAGCAAAATATTAGCCCTACCCCTCTAAAAAAAAACACGTAAAATTTGATGAAACTCGTTTTATTTCCTTAGAAACATGGTCGGGCAGGGTGACATTTTTATTTACCCTGTAAGATCTCTCAATTCTTTATTTAAACAAATCATATGAACATCATCTAAGAGGGTTTAAATTATACCGAGTTGCAAGTCAAAATCTTGGGGCATTTAATTTGTCTATTCACCCTGATCATAAATGTAGTTCACTTCAGGTAGGGTGTGGGGTATGATCCCCAGGGCCTGAGGTATAAGGCATTTAATTTGCCTAGTCACCCTAATCATAAATATATATGGTTTAGGGGTGGGGATCTCAACCATTACGAGGAGCAAGTGCGGAGATTTAATTTTAGTTAGATTGATCCTTATAAAGCAAAACCGAACCACCTTTGAATTGTATGTATTTATATGTCATTAAATTGTTTACTAGTTTTTAACATCTGTGTTTCCAGTAATACATGTGATTGTTGATCCAGATACTGTATATTGTTGAGTTTTTTGTTTCTTGTCGGAATACTATGCAATATCATTTTGGATGATTTTCATTTCCTACCAATAACCATAGGTTCATTAAGTTTGACCCATGTCTCTGCAAGACTGAAATACACATCTTTTCAGAGTTTGCTTCTGGTTGCTAAGGGTAAAATTCGTTGCTAAGGATATTATTCTACCCATAATCTATCTTAACTACTTAGAATAATACTTCTTGGGGCACTAGGAATTAATTCGTGTAAAAAATACTTGGAATTCATGATCTGGAAGTCATTTTTGTAAAATGAAACATATTTTCCTTGTTGCTATGGGTTAAATCCGTTGCCATGGAAAGTAGTCATTAAAGATTGTTAAGAAATATTTAGAAATGATACCCTTCATATCTGTCTAGCGAGAAAGAAGAACATTTTCAAGATCATTGATTGTTTGAGTATTGAGAATAAATTATGGACTGAAAGACACACCATTTCACTGTGCATTTCTGGTTGCTAAGGCTAAATCTGTTGCTATGGAATCTCACAAACCTTTTGTTATCTCAAATACTAAGAAAAGTATTTATATGTACACTTTAAATCAATTCTGAGCAAAACAATACTAGAAATTAGTAAACTTAAAGCTATTTAAAGTAAAATGGAACACTTTTTTGCCTTGTTGCTATGAGTAAAAATCTGTTGCTATGGAAGTTCCACACTATCTATTTGGCATTGAATCATGAGTGAAAATACCCTTCATATAACAGTATTAAGATTTTAATTCATTTTCATGATTATTGAGTTTATAGTTGTTTAAAAGAAACTTCTGGACTTAAATGCACACACTTTCAGTGTAAATTCAGGGTTATGTTGATTTTGGTTGCTAGGTAACAAAAGTAAAAGTCCGAACATATTTTTTTTCCATTTCTTTTAGTTTTAAGGTCATCCCTAACACATATGCCAAAATGGATCTTTTTAAGAGGGGGCCAAAAATGTCCCTTATCCTACCTTATCCTTTGTATTGTATTGATTCCATTACCACTGAGCATGTCGAATTAAAAAAAAAAAAAATGAAACACTTTTGAACAGATGACATGAAACGACGTATCTTAAAGGAGAGCCGAGTTATTGAATGCAACACCAAAAATAGTGATAAACCATTTTGGTGGCCTCATGTTTATTGAACTTATTTTCACACGTTAAGCTACTCATGTGCCAATTCCGATCTTGTTAACATGATTCATTGATTACTGGTCAGCCACAACATTACATTGTTATACTTATTAAGTAATAACGATGTTATTAGAGCAACTTACCGGTACATTAAATATTTTTATTTATGCAGTTATTTTTGTTACCAAGGCAACTGCCTCGGTTGCCTCAATGGAAGCTACGCCACTGATCAGTCCAGGCCTGGAGACCCAAGAAGGACAAAATTTCTCTTGGAGGACCTGTGTATGATGTATTTGTGAAAACAACATATTATATAAATATCAAGCAACCCTTGTTGCTTTTGATTCATTTTTCATTCAAGTAAAATATAGGACACCAAAAAATTTAGATAAAAAAATTGACTTTGGCATATCGAATGCACCCTTGAAAATGCTTGATAATGGTTAGGGTTATGGTGTTTAACGCAATTTTCAACAATATTTCAGTTATATTGTGGCTGTCCGTTTTATTGGTGGGGGAAACCGGAGTACCTGGAGAAAAAAAAACTGGCCTGTTGCAAGTCACCGACAGGTTTTATAAGTGTTATAATGAATCTTATTAAATGAGTATATTAGTTACCAATGTTTAATGTCATGTCAGCACGGGTGACTCTACTACTTGGCAGGTGACAATTCAATAACCATTAAATACTAAACATGTAAGAAACGTCAACAATAGAGATAAATTGGCGGGAAAAGGTAAAGAAGAAAAACTAAGCTGGAGAGGAACTAATCCGTACATTGTTAATTATGTTCAATCGTGGAATGGAATACGCACAAAATGAATCCCTATATACTATTATTTAGGGGTTTGGTGGCATTCCGTGCAATGATTGAAACGATACCGGTGTGCTAAAAACTAGAAATAAAGTATATTAATAGTGCATTCTTCTTTAATATTAGGCCTGTGAATTTCAAGTCATGAATCCGTGCAACAAAGCATTGGCATTTTATGTACAGCATGTTCTAAAGTAAATTATTAGGGTATATACATACGAGTGGTCTACAAAAAGCAAGGAGCTCCTGGAAGCCTGTCTCGACCCACTAGATCCCCCTACTATAACCTCGTCATCTGCTTTGTGATTGCACATTTAAACCTACGTTACAGAATAAGGTCATCTCCTTGTATTGGGACCATCTTCTTCCTCTAGGATGATTGGATTGTGGGTGGTACATGAACACAAAATCAATCAATTTCCAGACTCTAACTAACTCCAGAAGTATTTTAGTCCAAATCTGTGGCTAAACGTATATTGTGGAAGTGATGCTGTTTCCAGATTTATTTTATCAACCCTTGATGCAAGATATGTTGCCCAAGGGAACGTGAAGAACATTGTGGATATTGGTATTCAAGAGAAACACCATTCATGTACCTGTTAACTCCTTAACCCTTTCATTGCGTCGTCACGCTAGTTAGTAGTGGGGTCCATTGTAATGGTTTTCATAACAGTTAAATTTGCATCCTGTTTGAATACATGCAGTTTCATATATTTCAAATATGTTGACAGCTTTCTAATATTTCCATGCAGAGGAAAAGGGGTGCTTACTGATTACCAGTTTGTGCTATCAATACAAGAATGTATATTTGACCAATTACCTTCTTTTTTCATTAATACTGTGGAATAACTTATTAATTACCGACTAGTTTTTAATAATAGCATGCTATATTTTACAAAGTTCCGCTTCCGCAGCTATCATTTACAAATAACTCGCCATTTATCAAGAAAAGTTTGAAGATACCAAAGTCAAAAAAAGAAACGTTACATCAATTTTTATCATTTTTTAAAACCTTCGTGCATTATTCTATGTCTGAACATTTAAATGTTATGTTGTACTCTTATCGATTTTGTTCGTTTGAATATGTTCAGGAATAGTGTTACGTCATTTTTCGAAATTGACGTTTTTTGACTTATTCATTAATTTAGCTTCATCCCGGTGTGTTTGAATTGTTATGAAGGTCACAAACTGTGCCGTTTACATCAGTAAACAAAAGGTGAATTTGAAAACGATACAATTTTACACGTAAACCAATGCCCCGTCTACGTCAAGATGAGCGGGAACGAGCCATTGGCATGTTGCGAGCAGGTATGTCACAAACTGCAGTTGCAAATCATTTTAATACCTCCAGAATGACAATGTATAGACTTATGGTTCGTCTCAGGAACACAGGCACGACATCTGATCGCCCTCGTTCCGGAAGACCTCGAGCGACTACGTTACGTCGGGACAGGCAAATTCGTCTGATACACCTGCGTAATCGCTTCGAGACTGCAGTAGCTACAGCCAGGCGTATATCCGGAAGAGCCAACAACAGGATTTCAGATCAAACTGTACGGAATCGCCTGCATCAGTGTGGCCTTCGGGCACGCCGTCCATTTCAACCACGTGTTTCAACAAGACAATGCTCGTTGTCATGTTGCTCAGTTGACAATGGATTTCTTAAACTTTCACCACATCCGGGTTCTGCCATGGCCTGCCATGTCGCCAGATCTCAACCATATTGAGCATTTGTGGGATGAACTTGGTCGTCGTGTTCACAACCGCATAAATCCACTAGAAACGCTTGACCAGCTCCGCAGGGCACTTGTTGCTGAATGGACAAACATCCCCCAAGCCTTCATCAGAAACCTCATTGCTTCTATGCGCCGTAGGTGTCAAGCTGTGATCGATGCAAGAGGTGGACATACCCGCTATTGATACCTCACTTTTTGACTCGTTTAAATTTGGCTGCTGTTAAACGGACAAACGGACACTTGATGAATTTTTTTGACATTTCTATCTTCATAGAGGTTGTTTCTTAAAATGTTTATTCATTGTTATCAAATACTGCTGTTATCTTATAAATTATATGGCATGAAATTGGTGTAACCTTTCTTTTTTTTACTAGTATATAAGCCGCAAATCTAAGAAGGACATACAACACAATGCTCAAAAGAAAAAGGACAAAAGGACAAAGGGCGATATACAAAACATTACACAGAAAACAAATGATCGAGCAACACGATCCACACAAACAATCGGAGGTGAACCCGTGTGCCCCGGTAGGGTTTGCAAGACCTACTCCGCATGTGGTACCCGCGTGTTACTCTTGTTATAAACTCTAAGATGGGCCCCAATTACAGGCATGGCAATTTATACAAGTGAACATTTATCTTTGGACAATGTTTGATATTTTCTTGTGCGAATGTTTTGACTCAATAACAGGTATAAGGTACCTAAAGTATACCCGTAGTAAGTAGTAAGGCTTCTTTGGTTCGTTTTATTTTGTATATCGATTCGATGTTTAACCGTTTACCCTTCCTGAACACCTGGGTTCACCACCGGTTTTGGTAGGGTCTGTGTTGCTCATTGTTTTAGGTTTTGGTAGGGTCTGTGTTGCTCATTGTTTTAGGTTTTGGTAGGGTCTATGTTGCTCATTGTTTTAGGTTTTGGTGTTTTGTTTGTCTTCGATCTGTGACATGTTGTTGTCCAATGTTGCCAATGTCTCTGGATTGTTAATTCTTGATTCCCAACGTTTATTGTCTTTACTATATTTTTTAAGAACACTTTTAAATATATTGAGTCATCTATAATTTTGAGATTTCTACTTTCGAAGACGTCATGTCAAGATATATACATATCATAAAATTGAATACAAGATCGATGTGTGGTATCGATCACAACTTGACTCTGTTTGTTCTGTGGTTTCCATGACAATATTTATTTCCGTTATTCAAATATTACATTTAAGAGGATTATGTTATACAGATAATGCCTAGAACTAAATAAAAAATGCCAATAAATTAAAATGGAAAGTAAACAAGCCAAAAAATACAGAAAGACACATTATACTTATGATGGGGAGGGGTGAAGAGAGGGGGGTTGTACGATTAATTTTACCTGTCTTGTGTGATAATGTTACTGATGAACAAAACACCCAAGACAATCGAAGGGTTTAGAGTTTTCGTATATTTGATTAAAAGTACAATTGTATGAGGAGGACTTAAATCTCATATCTCATTTTGTTTAATAATTTCCAGTCTAAATGTCCTTTAAGCACCGGCCCTTGATGACCTCTGTATATGAATGGCATTGCTCTCATGCATGTACATTGGTCATGGGGAGGACACTGGATTTGCCTTCTGTCATTGAATTAGCCCCTTGTAAATATAAAAGGGTTTATTTCTATTTCGGTGTTCAGAAGAAGTTAATAACCTATTAAATATCTACAAAGGATATATATATATATTTTGTTTTTGTAAATGCTTAGTGGACTCTTCCAAATATTATACTCATCAAAGACATATATATGTTTAGTACTTATGTACCCATCTAAATTCTGCAAATTGCTTGTTTGTATACTATTTATTACTTTATGTATTAGAATGTTTCTTTTGTAATATGAATCACTGTAATGACTCTGCCCCTTGCTGGGACCTTGATTGGACAATAAAATCTTATCTTATCTTATCTGTACTACAGGCGAATGACCACAGCATACTTACTTTATATGGTAAGGGTGTATGTGGATGATTAAATGTTACAATTACCCCCAGATATAGGGTTAGAAATGACACGTGGGTCACTTTACTGTCATTTACACACATGCCGCTTCTCCTAAAATGGAAGACAGTCGTATATCTCTATACCAACAAATTTTTAAATAAGTTAATGATGGTACACTATAAGTTTTGTCGAGCGACAGCATATTTCTGGTGTGCATGGTGAGTTCATAGAGGCGTAGTTTGAAAATGAAATTAAGAGAGAACGAGATTAGAGGGAAATGAAAATTAAGACAAACACATAATGAACATGAAAAATAACTAATTTCGCGGAAATTGTTCATACAATATATAGATAATGTTTCTGAACTACACGCTTGTTTATATTTGTGGCTGTAATGGTTTCTCTAGTAACTAAAATATATACCTTTCATGTTATAGAATACCATTAATAGTTACAATAACGTTGATAACATTGAAGCTTACCTGAATGTGATCTATATATTACATCGCTTCATTGTCAAACTTTGCATCCATTTATGTATAGAATTGCACAATTCCATGTTTTCACAGAAATCTGCGCTTTTTTTATAATAAGAGCACCTGAGATTTCTATCTACCTGTGAAAATCTGAGTCGATCTGCAATTATGATAAACCACACAACGTCAAATCGATACTTATAATATCTAGATCGGCTTTATTACCGTGATTTGACCAAGATTTTTTTTCTTTGAAATTGATGAGAAATCGTTAGCCCTTGGCGACATCAATATAGTACGGCTAAGGACAGATTACAAGCGAATTACATTACATTACATTACATTAGGAGATTTCATTTTATATAACAAGCTACTGTGACAAACAGATGTTAATGATGTATATTAAGGAAAGGATCGAAATAACTTACGTGACATTTATATATGACTGGATTACAAATATATGAAACAAGACAATGTAAGCAAATACACAGCGAAATGCCACGAAGGCATTCTGAAAATTAACAAATCCAGCAGAGAGGCAATTTACTTTTATAGTGGAATCTCAGTACATGTATATTCTTTCAAAGATTAGCTCGAACTCCAGTCCAAAGATATAGTTATAAGTCTATGTCACACGTGCGCGCCAGCACGTGCCGTGAATAAGACTTAGTGTCAACATGTTATCTCAAAATAATGTATTGAAACCGGAGTCATTTCTCATAATGTTGAGTTCCTAAGACATAACAACCATTACTATTTGTCCCCTATGATCTATTTATAGCATCAACAGTCATGATTGGATACAATTTTGAAAGTAGACAACCTTTAGAAGTGTTAATTCATGCCGACTTTGATTCAAAGTGGTTTCAGAGGAGAAGTATTTTAAAAGGGTTAACGGTGATGGAAGACGGGTACCAAGTGATGACAAGAGCTCACTTGACTCTATTAGTCAGATGAGCTAATAAGTTCCTTTCTAGAAACGGCCATCCCTACTTCATCTACTTGCCATCAAAATGACAGAATATAGAAACTCTGACAAAGTGATGGGGAGAAAAACCTTGTCCTATGAGTTTAACTTAATTGAGGTAAATTTGGTTCCTTGTTGACTTGCTGTCGTCGTATCATGCTATGCCCTGCATTTCCCTTTATTTTAAATCCAATTTCGATAAGGTTTGTTTTCTGTAGAATCCTGATGAAATTTCCTGCATGATTTGACTAATTAGTTGCTATGGTTTCTGACATAAAAAGGGTTAAAAGGTATACAAATCCTCAAAACTTAAAAAAAAAATTTAAGTCTTATTTGTACGAAGTGTTGTCCATAGAAAAATTAATGTCTGAAGTGTTCCAACAAATTTGTTTTGTGATTTTAGATATATAAGAGGGAACTAAAGGGGAAAATATAGCACTGTTTATGTATGTTCCTTTACATTGGCTTCGTTTAATAGCAGGGGCCCGGGTGGCTCAATGAGTTAGGTCGTTGGCTCTAACAACTCATACAAGCATATCACCAATACGCGTGGGTTCGCGTCCGGCTTTGTAAATTACAAAAAGGGTGCACTCAACTCGCAGCCGCAAGTGATAAAGTTTACCAGTTGTTTGCCCATGGTCGGTGGTTCTCGCCGGGTACTCCGGATTCCTCTACCACTAAAACTGGTCGCCATGATATAGCTGAAATATTGTTGAAAGTGGCGTTAAAACACCAAAAGTCAAAATCAAATCGTTTAATAGCAAGTGAAAGCATTGCCAGTTTGACTGCCACACGAGTGTGTTAAATTGTTGAAAACAAATTCAAGCGGTAAACGATGTAAAATCTCGAATACTATATAATTCATGGTGATTTGGCTGAATCATAATCATATCATAAGAAGTAATAAGAAGACTTTGAAGATATCAAAGGGGTAACCAGACATCGAAAGACGATGAAGGACAGACAATGCCATGGCAAAAATATAAAGGACAAAAAAGGAAAACAATGATCTACAATTATACCAAACAGAAAAAAAAAGATTGATAAACAGAAACTAAAAATATATAAATACAAAGGAATATATCCGTGGTTATTTGTGACACAGATTCTCCGTAACGGTTAACTAAGTCGCGGTGGTGACCATAAAACGTTTGAAGTAGTAAATTCAACATAATCATTAGGAACTATTAGTGACAACCCTCCACCGGAGAATCATAAACAACAAGCTTGTAACAATGAAATGATAAACAAAAATTACCACACTGCCAGAACAATTCCAAAATCAAATACTCAAATCTCAGAAAGAGGCAACATAGATATCCCCAACACACAAATATATGACCGTTCACTTTCCAGCCCTGGTACCGGCACGTCAATAAAAAGTAGCAGGGTTAAACTGGGTTGATGGGCCCAAACCTCCTCTAAATAAGGCCATCATAAGACATAATAGTGAAACAATAGTCAACTTTAAACTAAAATATAATTGTTAATACCATCTTTCGTCATCTGTACGCAACTGGCAGAATACCTCTTAGGTGTTGATATCTTCCGAAAAACTCCTTGAAACAAAAAATGAGACGATTCTATAAAAATCCTTTATTTAATAGTTTTGTATTCAGAATACAGTGACGTTGTGAAAAGTCTGAATACAAACTGTTCGCTCGAGCTTAGAGTTAGAGATGTGTAATACCCGGTATATGATTGATTGTTTTTGACGCAGTATTTCAGATATATAAAACTTCAGCCGAGCGGTTTGTATATTACTACCATGGAGTGGAATATTGTTACACTTAAATGGAAAATTCACATTAGGAAAATTTAAATTATCTCTTTACTGGCAAAGCTTCGTTCTTAACCGTTCATCACTGTTCTATGTAGTAGGTCAATGTATGAAGCAGATCTAGCTATAAATGTGGTGTTCTTTATTGCAAGCTCAAAGTGATAGATGCCATCAACATAATCAACAAATTTGGAATTATTTAGTGTAAGGACAGCAGCTATAATCTGGCTTCTGCAAGAATTATAGTGAAAAAGAAGGAAGATCGTATCAAAAGCTCGAGTGTGGAAACACTTCGAGAATTCAACTAAATGGCCACTCCATAAATAATGCTGCAAGTATGTTGTATCTAATATATTTCATATGCTGTATTGAATATAATTCTTTATTTAGTGATGATAAAAGAGATGAATACTGGAAATTAGACTTGTGAGGACATGAACTGTGCTAATTAGTCCAAACTAATTATACTTACAATGACATTCATTATCAAATTGATGAGATTGAGGATAATATTTGTTCCAGTAATTACAAAATCTAATAGAAATCTTTCACATTTGAACTACTGTTCTACCCTAGGTACCAATGGAATATGTCGATGACATCTGCTTCAACACTTTTTAAGATAGCAATATGGTTCACAAAAAAACCCAATCGTCTTTAGTCAATGTGATACATTTTTTCATCATAATGACAAAGCGTCATCACAAATAGATTATATTCTAGTTCTTAATGATTGTGACTTTTTATCTGATATAGAAATTTTTGATATGTCACCATCAAATTTATCGTCACGTGTGCTAATTATTGCAAAGTTATTGTGTAGTTGTCAAGATGATGGAAATACTGCTGAAGATGGTGAAGTTTTAACTAATAGAATGATCTGGGAAAAGTGTGACATTGTAAAGTATCATAATTTACTTAATGATAAGTTTAAGAATTTGGATATTAAATCAGGATCTTTAGATCAACAATTTGAAAATGTGGGTCAGATTTTTAAATCTTGTGCAGAAGAATCTACAGTAGTGGTTAAAAAACGTAGGGCTCGAAAATTAAGACCTTGGCCATCAAACCTAAGAAAACTGAGTAAAGAAAGTAAACATGCATGTACTGTTTTTAAGCAGGATGGTGGTATGAAAGATGAAACCAATGAGTTATGGATGAACTGTAAATTGGCAAAAAAGAGACTCCGGCAAGCCCAGAGACAACTGGAAGCTAATAATAGATATAAACTATATTATGAAATAATGGATTCTTACTCATCCAATCAAAAACTATTTTATAAACTTATTAATATTCAGCGATCTGGCAAAACAAAGAAACTGGCTAAGTTAATTATTGATGATAGACATCTGGAATCTTCAGATGAAGTAAGAAATGGCTGGGCATCTTACTTTGAAAAACTTAGTACTTCATCTGCAAACCCGTCTTTTTGTGAATACCAGCGTCAGCTTGTTCAGTATAATATTAATAATATATTGAAACTTCCAAATGTTAAGAAACTGGGGGTACAGTATGCAACTTTGGAGGAAATTACAGAAGCTATAGGGAAAATGAAGAATGGAAAGTCACCTGATGAGTTAAATTTAATGAGTGAACACTTGAAACTTGGTGGACAAATAGTTCCTGTTGTACTAAAAGCTCTGTTTGACCGTATTTTACAAGAAAGAGAATACCTGAAATCTTTAAGTCCGGTATTATTACACCTATACATAAGAGTCATGGCAAACCATTACAAGATCCAAATTCCTACAGACGTATTACTGTCTGCAGTATCATGGGAAAGGTGTTTGAGACAATACATTTAGCAAACATTTCACAAAATTTGGATATGCGTCAAAATAAATTGCAACGTGGCTTCTCTAAGCATGTAACTCATACAAATGCAGCCTTACTACTGACTGAGGCCATTGCTGATGCTAAAGACCGTAAGAAGAAACTTTTTGTTGCTTTTATTGATGCCTCTAAAGCCTTTGATGTGGTATGGCATGATTCCTTGATGTTGAAATTGTTTCAATCTGGAGTGGAAGATGAAGATTGGTTCTTAGTCTATAAGTGGTATCAACACATGAGGTCAAGGGTCAAATGGGATGGGCAGTTCTCAAGAGCATTTGATGAGCAGCAAGGAGTAAGACAAGGGGGCATATTATCTCCTACCTTGTATAAACATTATATCAATCCATTATTAGACTGGTATGAAAATATACATTTGGGTTTTCGAATTGGTACAATACATGTCGCAAGTCCAGCCTGCGCAGATGATATTGTGTTAATGGCTGAAGATGCGTTATCACTACAGACTATGTTAAATCTGCAAGAAACTTATGCAAATAAAGAAAGATATCTTATTAGTGAAACTAAAAGTAAAATTATGACCTTTAATAATAGAAGGAATGAAAAATGTTTTGATGAATTTTATTTACATGACAAACCAGTTGAACATGTATCTTCATACACACATGTTGGAATTGAACGAAATCCAGCTGAGAAAATTATAGTGGCTGAAAGAATAAAACTATCTAGGCGCACTAGTTATGCTCTTATGGGTGCTGGCATGCACGGATACAATGGAGTCAACCCGAGAATTGTTCTTAAGATCTGGAATACATATGTATGCCCTCGTTTGACTTTTGGTCTAGATTGTGTGACTCTTAGTAGAAAGGAGATGGATGAATTGAACTTTTTCCATAAATCACAGCTTAAAGTACTGCAAAACTTGCCAAATCGTACAGCCGACGCAGCAATTTATATACTGTCTGGTCAGATACCTATTGAAGCCTTTTTGCATACTCAAGTTTTAGTTAATTTTGGAAATATCGTAAGACAAAATGATATAGAAAGGGACATCTGTATTAGACAACTTGTATTGAAAGATAATAACTCTCACAGTTGGTTTACTTATGTGAATGAAACATTAGCAATGTATGACTTTGAATCTATATTTGACCTTTTAAACTCTATGCCAAGCAAACATAGATGGAAAAATTATGTGAGAAATAAAATAGAAACATATTGGAGGCAGAAAATACTGAAAATGGCAGAAGGAAAATCTACTCTTTGTTTTCTACATCCTATGTCAATGAAAATTGGCTCTGTGCATAATGTATGGGCTAGTACAGGACTTGACTGTACCTCTGTTATGAAAGCTAATATTAAAGCTAGATTACTAACTGGAGTTTACACACTTCAATCAAATCGTAGCAGATTTAATAAGTATGAAGTTTGTGCTACATGCCAAATGTGTCTGGTGGACAATGAAGATACTGAACATTTCCTGCTACACTGCAGTTGTACACAGGATGTGAGGGAATTGTATATA
>MJUT01054372.1:109606-126890 GCA_002080005.1 Gigantidas platifrons | reverse complement strand
AAAAAAGTGTTCAAACAGGCAGCCAAAACAAGCTACAGTTATCTAAGCCTAAGGGGATCAACCTTAGTTTTATAGTAATTTCTCAAACCGAATTTCTATATTTCTGAAATAGTACCTAACTACCACACATTTCTTACGAAATGAATTGACGGTTTCTTTCATCATTAAAACAATATATTGTATATGAATGCAAAGAATTCTGATGCTATACATTATAAATTGACTAGACAAGTATATATTTATGTATATCTAATGATATTTCATATAAATACAATATTATAGAAAACAAATGTGGACACTGATGTATATCTCACCTACCCCAAGCAAATCATCTTTGTCATTTTTTTTCAAAGTTAAACTAAGTAAAACAAAGTACCAGGAAACTAAAATTAAGTTGGTGTATATGGTATTTAATGCCACTTTCAACAATATTTTAGTTATATCGTGGCAAAAAAAAATAATTAAGCTAAGGTGACATGGATATATAGAGACGTGTATGTACCCTCCATCGTAAATATGTGGACAAAATATGCCAAACCTAGGTTGTATGGCAATGGAAAAACTGAAGATATTATTCTCCAACACAAATCAAGTCAAGATAAAAATGTTTCCACTGAATACATACAATATACAGGAATAACTATTATCATAATATATTAAATAGCTATGATATAAATTACAATGAGATTGCTTGACCATTAAGTTTGTATAAAATTTGCATTTACTTGTTGTGTTATCAATATAATGTACATATTTGTTCGCTTATATAACTATGATCGATCGTAAATCTTTTGCTTGGACTATGATCGATCGCAAATCTTTTATTTGGACTACGATCAATCATAAATCTTTTATTTGGACTATGATCAATCATAAATCTTTTATTTGGACTATGATCGATCGTAAATCTTTTGCTTGGACTATGATCAACCATAAATCTTTTATTTGGACGATGATAAATCATAAATATTTTATTTGGACTATAATCGATCACAAATCAATTGTTTGAACTATGATCAATCATAAATAATTTGTTTCGACTACAATCAATCATTAATCTTTTGCTTTTGGACTGATCTATCATATTATTTTTTGCTCAAGACAAAACCATTTTTTCTCTCAGACTGATCAATAACAAATATTTTGCTTTTGGACTGATCTATCATCTATTTTTTTTTTTTTTGCTATAGACAAAACATTTTTTCAGACTGATCAATCGTGTTTCGCTTGCCTTAGACAAATGATCAAACATAAATTTGAAGACTGTACAGAACTATTATAATAAATGTATATGATAAATAATGTCTATATACAGATTCCTGCCATTTTGTAATGAGAAAATATAATATCACTGGACGTTCGGCAAGACGAAGGTAAATCCCAGGATTATGAAATATTGTCTCTTTCGAAAGACAGTGATTCAGCTAGGCATCGTTCTCAGAACATTTGCCCAACTATTTCCCAAATTGTTCTGAAGAACTTTCTAAAAGTTAGTTTAATTTTTAAGGAATGTCCTAAAAAAAATATGATAAAACTGGCAATTGTCCTGAAGATTTCAAAGTCTAGCTGAAACACTGAAAGTGAAACAAAGATTCAATGTTGCATTGTACCCTACACATAAGACAATGATACTAATCAGGTTATGTTTAGCATCATACCGACAATAGATACTATGGGATATAAAATTATCTTATCCATAGAAATATAAAAGACAATGTTTTCATGGTTTAAAAAGACGGTTAGAAATAGAATAGATTATTTAAAGGTATGTAATTTTCTCCAAGAATGTTGGTTATGGTTTGTTGGTTTTACAGGTATGACAGACCTAATCTACTTTGACCTCTTAATGAGGTAGTAGTGTGAATTACATAAACTGATAATTTCATTGTCACATGTATTGTATCAAATTTGCATTTCCAAAATTTAGATTTAGAAGGAACACCTGTTTTTTACCCTAACACTTAAATTTACATAGGACAATTCAACACAAAACTACAAGAAAAAGGTCAGAAGATCAATTGAAAATTTCTTTTTATTTACCTCCCCATTTAAAAAAAAAAAGACACAGAAAACTATTATTACATTTGTAATAACGCTAATATCTACAAATACGTCAAAATCTGATTTTGACGCCAGAATGTTTATAAATACATTAAAACAAATACACATTTATACAAAATATAAAACAACATGAATATACTAGATGTTCACATATAAAATGATTGTAAATATGGCCGAAGTAATTTGACAAAAGTGGTTGCTATAGTAATCAAATTATCGTGTATTAACAGCAAATACTACAATAATCCCTCCTCTTATAAAGCCCCCCTTCTACAATGTAAAACTGGCCCTTCAAGTAGAATGGCCTCCTTTCAGAGAGGGACAATTTACTGGCATTTTCCTACAATGTAAAACTGGCCCTTCAAGTAGAATGGCCTCCTTTCAGAGAGGGACAATTTACTGGCATTTTCCTACAATGTAAAACTGGCCCATCAAGTAGAATGGCCTCCTTTCAGAGAGGGACAATTTACTGGCATTTTCCTACAATGTAAAACTGGCCCTTCAAGTAGAATGGCCTCCTTTCAGAGAGGGACAATTTAATGGCATTTTCCTATCTGAATACATTTGAAATTCGTCCAGATAAGAAAGGTGGCCTTTAGAGGGAGTGTCCTTATAAGAGAGGGACTACTATATTGGTTAATTTTTCCTTAATTCTTAATGAAATAAGATTCAGGGGGTTATGATGTTTAACACCACTTTCGATTCATGAATGATATTTTTTTTTAAATTGTTTATGATATCCTTATACTGGTATTACTGGTTTCTTAAATATCTATAAAGATAAGTAATAATACTTCATCTTAAATAAAATGGTGGTTGATGAACAGCTATGCATTGTAAAATGTTAGAGGTATAGTGTTAAAGAAGGCAGTTTTTAAATCTAGCATGGTCCTTCATGTAAAAAAAAGTTTTGAAGCATACATGGTCATTTTTTTTCTTAATATAGCACTCTAATCTTTATTTGCATTTCTTTAAGTAGCTAAGCCCAAAAATATTTGGACTAAAATAAATAAAACATTAACATTAACAATCTGTAAGTCAAAGCAAAAATATTAGGCAACAAAAAACATTGATAAGAATGTACAGTTAAACCTGTATTAAGAGGTCACATTTGGGACAAAGAAAAAATGGTCAGTTAAGTCAGGTGACCTATTAAAAGAGGTTCAATTCGTATGAAATTTTCTATGATTGGACAGAAAAGAGTTGACATTTTAACACAGGTGACTGCTTAATAGAGGTGACCTCTTGGGAAGGTTTGACTGTACTTGGTATTTAATTAATTAAGAACTTATTATGCTACGTTTAAATACGACAAAAATCTAAATTTAGATGCTCATATTCGGCATTTAAAATAATGATGACATATTACACATATTCTGACACAACTTATGTCATCTTTTGAAAAGAGTAGATAATTCTACATCGAATTTTGGTTCAATCTTATAAAGGTATCTATTCAATGAAGAGAATTTACTACTACAGAAGGTTATCCCAAACAAAAGACAATTACTTGACAGGGAACCAGTCAATCCATAACGCGATAGTCTTTCGTGAAAGATTTTTTTTTTTTTTTACCTTAATTTACAAAAAAGTGTTAACTGACTCCACCTATAAAAAAACAAGAAAAAAAAAACCAACTGGTTTTCAATGTAATATAAAGATTGAAGCTCTGAGAAATCATTTCAATCACAATTATCATAAACTGTAAATCATGATTCCAAGTGAACCATACAATTGAACTTTTAAGGCATCCTAATATTTGTGTTAACTACACAGCGTCCATTTCACATTCTTGCAGCAATACAAAAATCCAGCACCTTTTTTGTTTCCATGGTTATGTGAGCAATCTTATTTCATTCTCCAACAAAATACTGATTTAATGACAACCACTGTCATAATTGAGTTTATTATAAATACATGCGTTGTCACTAAAATAGCCTCTTCTTTTCTTTCTTGTGAGAGCTGCAAATATAAAAAATATATACAGATGTTACCAGTTAACAACCTTAATAAATAGATCTTCTAATTTTGTTTAAATTAGTTAAATAAAATCATTTCATAATGTTATACACAATAGGGATGTTCGCCGTGATGTCACAGGCTTGAGAATTTACCTGTGTGGTTGGCAGGAAATCAAAAATTTATATTGTCTTTCAATGAAGGCTCAACTTTAAATTGTCATTATTATTTTGTTATTTACGATAATTTAATAATTCTTTCAGAAATGAAAATTATATAGCAATAATTAATTCACATCGAAGGTTTGATAAAAATATTCAGAATAAAAAGATTGGAAATTCGATCTTGTTTTATTTAGTTTTAAAGCGTAAAAATGCATTATTTCATATTAGAATTATGAATTTATCATATCAAAATTTAAAAATGTAAACTGACAGAAAAAATACGAATTTTCTTAAGTCTCCAAAACAATTAACAGAACAAACATTGTTTTGGAAATAAAAAAGTTATAAAAGTTTAAAAATTGCTTACTTTCATGTCAATTACTTTATTGTTTTACTGCCAACCAATTATTTGTTTAATGACATGCAAATTAGTGAATATGACATCACTAATGAGATTGGCGAACATTCCTATATATAAATAAATTAAAATTAGGGGTTAGGGTTACGGTATTTAATGCCACTTTCAACATTATTTCAATAATTAAAATTAGATGTTTGTTGAATCTGGTGAATCATGTCAGACTTCAACCACTGCCTAATTGATTAATATATTATATGTATATAAAATCTTAAGGCATTTAACATAATAACATTGATGATTTCAATCCCTTTTCAAGCAATGAATATATTATATGTATTTATCCTGCAATTGTGTGATTTTGAGTACTAATAAAGGGGGTCAAATAAACCTCTGTTATTTAGTCATGGACCTAAAAAAGCATTTCTGGTATCTAATTCATGTAGAGTGACAGAAAGAAACGGTAACAGTATAAGTACTGACATCATAGATGACACCATTGAAAACTGTTAGAAAGACGCTTGTTTTAGTTATTATCAGACAATTTGGCAGGTGTTTTGGACTTTTTGATATTGCAGAATAAACACAATATATGTACATTGTCGTTAAATATCAAATTAATTTGCAATCATTGCAAAACAGGCTGGCTCACTATTCTACCTGTTTCTAAAGCTCGTACAAATAAATTATATATTTTCCGACAATGTACTTCTATTGTATATATTTATAATCTTAATGCATATAACTTGACAACGTTAACCGTAACCAACTAAAAAAAAAAGTAGATCCATTAAACATCTAATTTTATGAGATATCTATTTATAAAACTATTCTACAGAGATAAACATGAAGGTGAGAAGTTACGGAAGTTTATCGATGAATCAACGACATACTGTACAATACTCTATTAATTATAGTTTTCTAGCCAAACATGTCTGGTACTAGAAAATTCTCAAGCAGCTCAAGATCTGTAATTGTGAACCAGGCCAAAGGGCAATGGAATTGCTAACAGACAAAACAGAATTTCTAAAGTTCAAACTTAAAAATCTTGCAATGGTAGCTATCTCGATCGGATGAATTTAATAATTGATCCTGCAATTGTGCAATTTTGAGCACTAATAAATGGGGTAAAAAAAACTTCAATGTTATTAGGTCATGGACTAAAGCATTTCTGGTACTTGATTCATATAAAGTGACAGAAAGAAATGGTAACAGTATAAGTGCTGATGTCACAGATGACGCCATCAAAAATGATTAGAATAATGCTTGTTTCAGTTATTTACAGAATAATTGGCAGGTGTTTTGTTTTGATATTGCAGGATAAACACAATATAAGTACATTGTCATTAAATTTAACAGGCTTGAAAAGCTTGCCAAAGACAATTAATATACGACTTCAGATAATGTCTTTTCTGATTGGCTGACGTCTCTAGTAACGTTCTTTGATAAAACGTTATATTCAACGCGGAAAAAGTCACGAGAGGTGAGCATAACATTCCAACGCTTCTCCAGACATCTTAAAATAGAAATGGTGTTTCCCAATTATCTTAAAAGTAGTAGCCAATCATCATCGGGTTAAGTTTTATCATCGACTAATCAGATGAGTTCTTACTAATTACTTTCGGTACACAATCAAATTAATAATGGCAGACAGGGGTTTCTGGGAAACAAAGTTGGCACTGTTTGGTGTTAATTCAAATTTGATTTAATGTCATATAATGAAACAGTTAGTGAATTTCAATTTCGGTGAATACAAGGTTTGATCAACGCATGGAACATGATATTCACCTTGGCCGAAACGGCCTCGGTGAATATCATGTTCTATGGGTTGATCAATCCTTGTACTCACCTCATGGAAAGTCATTAATTATATAATGTTCTATTGTTATTACTCCTGTAATTTGAGCACGTATGATTAACAAAAATATACAAATAATATTCGCCATGAGGCAAAACAAATGATTAAAGTCTAATTAATCTGTTTAGTAAACTACTAATTGTAAATGTATTTTAAAATTACTTGAAGCTATAGCAAAGTACAATTTCGTCAAGAAAAAAAAACATCATGTATCTGCCCTTAGCATAGGAAATAGTGAAAGAGTGAATATATTCTACTAATTGTAAATGTATTTTAAAATTACTTGAAACTTGAAGCTATAGTAAAGTACAATTTCATTAAGAAAACAAAATTTATCTGCCCATAGCATAGTGAATAGTGAAAGAGTGAATGCATTCTTGGTTACATGTACAATAAGTAAATTAATTTGTTACAAAGAAAATTTATTGCCAATCCTTAATTTGAATCTAGAGTTATCGGCAAAAAAACAGTATTCTTTCATTAACTTAAAAGTAAACTTCCCAATGATTATTTTCGGCAAAAATTCACTGTATCCCAAGTATCACCTAAGTATAGTATGTAACATGGAAGTAAAACTATTTGTCATGGAGGGAAGGGGTGCAATTTTTTTTTACCAGTATTACTTTATCTAAAATAAATAATAAAATAAGCCTTGGTTTGAAAATAAAATTATATGACTCATTTAAAATGGCAACTTGAGTATTGACACAACAATATCCAAAGTAGTCTTTATTGTTTAAACAGCCCATTAATAATAACACTGCAAAATAAAATGTAAACAAAACTATTTCTGTGCATGCATGTGATTGGCTTGTGTATAACTTGTAATCCTTAAAGTTCTACTACCAATAAAAATTAATACAGATTACCTCCCTTTACAAAAAGTAGTATAGATCGCACAGTGAAAAGTACACATGTGATGGTAATATTTGCAGTGATAATGTAAAATAAATATCTCATAGAACAATTTCAGTAAAATATAAGCTATTTGTGTGAGAATAAAACATGCTTTTATCCAAATATAGAAACCTTTTTATAAAATGGATATCACATGGATAATATCACATGTGTGCAAATCTAGGTAATAGCAATTTATAATAGATATTGTCCCTCTAGCATTCTACATATTCTAGTGAAGGTAGCTTACATTGTTTTTATTTTCAAGCCTCTGAAAATTGAATATTAATGTTTATATAAGAGAATTAGTTCGGCTAAACCAGAAATATATATAGATATATATATATGTAAGACTCAGATCGACGTCCAGCCCCTAATCGACTTCCAATCCTCAAATCCACATCCGATTTCTACATCACAGACATTTGTACTGCAGATCTATGTCCTTTTTTCAATTTCTTAAATTGTCATCCTATTCTCAAATCGGCGTCTAATTTTCAAATCTATGGACGTTTCTCACTTTTTCAGATCAACGTCCAATGACGTAACTGACATATGCCCTAACCAATAAATTTGCCATAGATCTGAGAATTTGGAAAGGACACGTCAGTGGATGCCAATTTGAGGTGTGGACGCCGATGTGAGTCTGAACGCTGATCTGAGTCTATCATATATGTACATGGTTCCGAGGTTGCATGGTATAGCAGAATATATAGTACTACTCCCTACCTTGGAGAATTTTTCAGATAACTGTAATTACATTAGGTATATATGAATTCGATGCTTAAAATAGATAGATACAAAAACTCTCGATAATATGCAAAATGCAAAAAAAAAAAGAAGAAAATTGATGTATATTTACACTATACACCACAATTTAGTAGTGTTATTATAATGCACAATTTTTCGTTTTGAAAAAAAGAAAAGAAAAGATGTGCTAAGGTGTGTATTATATGTGAGAAATAAGAAAGGAGATCGATTGATTGATTGGTGTTTAATGCCAACCTTAGCAATATTTCAGCTATATTGCAGCGTTAAGAAAGAAGATATATGATGACCAGGGACAAATCTGTATAGAAAACTGACTGAGTAAACACTGTGTACCAATTTCTATTATAATTTTCATTGAATTCAGTATACCGTAATAAGGTTTGTATGATACACATGTTTGATGTAAAAAATTAAGTATAACGTAATATGGTTTGCATGATACACACTTTGGATGTAAAAAAATATATATATATACATGCTAGGGTGTGTATTATATGTTGGAAATCAGAAATAAGGTGTACGATCATAATAAAAAAACATATCAAATTTAGAAAAATGACAGGGTAAAAACAATCTTCGCACTAACCCACTTGCCAGAAGCCCGGGACAAGTAAAACTGGATTCGGACAAGTTAAAATTATGACAGAATTTGCTTGAAAACAATCAAAAACAAATCTAACTTAGAAAAATGATGAGGTAAAAAATTATACATCAATTCCTTCTTATATAATTCCAATAGTGTATGCCCATTAATAAGAAAGTGGGAAATCTGTAAGACCACAATCAACTTGAAAAGCAAAATAAATCAGAAATCTCTCTCTGCACCTCAAACTTGTATCTACCTTATGTGTTCCAACACACTAAAGAATGATGTGATGATTTGGGTATGTTAGAACCCAAGTCATATGATCTGAAATATTATTCACAATTTTGATAATGTTACCTGAGTCATACGATTTAAAATATTATCCACAAAGTATAGCAGTTTAATTCAATTCTTTATTTCTTTATTCTTTAATTATCTATTTTATAAGGATTACATACAGCCAGAGGCTACTAGTAGCTCTCCTCATTTAATATTGCTGAAATATTTTTGGTTAAAAATTGACATAAATTAAAATTGATTATGGAAAAAAACATTAGATATGATGAATGAGGGGGAAGAGTAACTGATGCAATGGGGACTTGAATCAAAATATTGTTTCAGTAATGGAAAAACAGTACAATACCTATTGCAAAGAACTTTTTTATTTATTGGTCAGATTTATTCAGATCCCCCCCCCAAAAAAAAAGAAAGAAAAAAATAAAGAACGAAGAAAAAAAAAAAAAATAAATAAATTAACCAAGCTTCACAAAAGATATGTTCTGCTTTATAGATTGTTTATACAATTTCAAAATAATTCAACAATCACCGATATAATAATGTATACATTTGTTTTTTTTCTTCTTCATGCCAATATGTTTTTATTACATTTGTAAATATACTTATTCAATGTTCAATTTTCAATGGCAAGACAATATATAGTTCAATAATGCATACAAACCTAAAAAAAAACCAATATATAGTTCAATAATGCATACAAACCTAAAAAAAAATACAACAACAACATTGTTTTCGTGTCCTCAAAAGTTAAAAAAAAAAAAAAACATGCTAAATCAATTTATAAAATTAAAACTGATCCAAAAATGTATGAACAAAAAAAAACCCCAGATACTTACTCTTTGATATTTTCATTTGATCCTGATATTCCCATTGCTTCTTCCCAATTTTTCTTTTCCCTTTGAAACGCTGTCCATTTTTCGTCTAATTCTTTTTGCTGTTGCTCTAGACTTTTCTTTGTATGTTCAGACCTTCTTTGTAACTGAAATTAAATTATTATATAGATAGGTGTGAATTATGGGGATTTATCCATGAAATAAATTCTGGTATTTCACATGTGAAATATCAGTTTTTTCCCACCTGAACTACTTTTGCAAAACTATAAGTGTGGTGGTTACATCCCTTGTTGTGCAACGGTGAATACACATACGATTGTAAGCTGAAAAAAATTAGCAAAATGTTATTGATGACTTTGGCACATAACCAATATGACATCATTGACGTAAGACTTCCAGTTTGAAATGTAAAGATTAGACGCTATTTGGCTTCGTATATGCTTCAATTGTGATTTAGTTCAACTAAAATAAGCTTTCAAGGTAAGCATTTTAATTATTTTTGTACATTGTTGTAAATATGAAAAATAGGATTTCACATTTTTCAAGATGGCAGATCCTTCCAGCTGAACCCTGTAGTATCATTGCTCGTAGATTCACACGCGTGCAATCAAATATACAAAAAAAAAAAAAAAAATACATAAGAAATTTTGAAAGTCTATATAATAAACAGTATAACTAAATCATACATTTTGAATACACATTAACGATTAAACTCATGGATGGAACAAGTTCCGCCCACTAATATATTCCTTATGTGTACTTCGGTCACTCGTGGTCTTATTTTGATATTAAAAATCTACGATTAGTTATACTTTACTTATTATCATAAATAACTCTTGGGGCCCATATGGTATTTGGATTTACATCTACCTATACAACCAGTGCCGATTTTCTGTATTTGATTCTTCATTGATATTAATTAGAGTGAGTGATTGTTGTTTAAGGCAAAATGAGAAATTGTCCAGCTATATCATGGCGAAAGCAAGTTGCATTCAATGAAATGATAATGATGATGTCTGCTTTGTACTAGACCAACAAGTGGCAAATACCAATTTTATAGTCTGATTTAACCTGATAGCGGCTGGAATCCACAACCTACCACACTCGAGGTGAGCATCAGCATGCTACCCTTTACACCACCGATGCGGTTGATATTTTTATGCAGAAAATTACCAACACTAATCAACTCTTACATTGATGTTTTATTCTGTTAACCAAAGCTCATTGTATTAAAGATAGTGTTGAGGCATTTGATGTTTATTGTTACTTACAGCAATTTATTAGCTATTTCGTGACTACCATATTTTAATGAGGGAGGAAAAGCCTGGAAAACCTTATAAAACAAGCAGCCATGGGTATGTATCTGGAAACGTCAACACTTGAGGCATGCATCGGTGCACGAACCCACAACAGTAGTGTCAGGTCAACAATCTTAACCACTCGACCACCATTGTAATCATTTTAAGAATAACTGAGAGAAGAGAAATGTATAGGTAATTGTCACAACTTGAAATCTTTCAATGCTTAAAACATGGAATTCATTTATTATCAATTTTGTTTAAGTTGATTCTACTTAGATAACATTATTTCTATATATCTATACAGGGGGCCATCATGGTCGTGATCATATAATAGTTGGATTTACAACTACTTGTGTAATCAGTGCCTATCACTGCTACAGTTGTGAGTTCGAACACCGTTCATGGCAAGGTGTTCTTGATACATTATGTAAAAGTTTGTGACTTGCGACAGGTCAGTGGTTTTCTCCAGGTACTCCAGTTTCCTCCATCAATAAACTTACTGCCACGATATAACTGAAATATTGTTGAAAGTGGCATTAAACACCATAAACCAAACCTTATATCATCTACACTTGTATTGCAAGTTCTTACATCAGCCTCTGATTCTTTCAATTTTTGTTCTTTTTCTTTGACTTTAGTCTCAAAAACATGTTCCATTTCTGCTTCCATCTTCTTCATCTTAATATCATGGTCTCTCTTCTCCTCAGCCATCTGTGTTAGTGGATCCCTGAGAAAAACAGTTGACATATATAATTCAATCAAGTATTGTAAATAAAAGTTATTTGTCATTTTTTTTTTTGCCATTGTAATGTCTGTTCTTCTGATTACCTCTTTTGCATCTTCAGACTTTTCTTAAACATTACAAGTAATAATAATAATCAGAGTTAGTTTGTAGTTCATTAAAAAAATATCAGGTTTTTGTTCACATTGGCATAATTTAGTGATAGAATTTGCTTCAAAAAGTTTGCTGTTTCTATGAAAAATTTGTTGTTAAACTATTGTAAATCTAAGCCCTCAGTTTGATAACAATAATGGATGGTGTCAATGTATTGCCATACACAGAACTTTATTTTAGATTTCTGAGCTACATATACATGTAGTTATTACTACTTTCATCCTATGCAATGATAAATATTGTCACTGTCACCATCACCAGACGATATACTGTCTGTTTTTTATTTTCATCAGCAGAACTCAGCACTATTTTATCGACTTACTTTGACAATGACCCTGATTTTATTTTGTTGCAGTCAGCAGAACATGGATCAAGTTCATCAAATTTCTTTGACAATAACTCTGGATTTATTTGTTTGCATCAGCAGAACTTGGACCAAGTATATGAATTTACACTGATAATGACCCTGCTTTAATTTTGTTTCTGGCAGGACTTGGATAAGTTTATCAACTTATTTTGACAATGGCCCTTGTTTTATTTTGTATCCATCAGAATTCAATTGAATTTGTTGACTTACTTGAAAATAACCCTGGTTTAATTTTGTTTTTTTCAGCAGAACTTCGGAATTACATGTGTTTATTGACTTACTTTGACAACCCTGGTTTAAAATTAGTTCTGTCAGCAGAATTTGGAGCTTGGTTATTGACTTACTTTGACAACAATCCTGGTTTAAAATTATTTCCATCAGCAGAACTTGAAGCTAGTTTATTAACTTACTTTGACAACGACCCTGGTTTTATTTTATTTCCTTCAGCAGAACTTGGAGCTAGTTTATTAACTTACTTTGACAACGACCCTGGTTTTATTTTGTTTCCGTCAGCAGAACTTGGAGCTAGTTTATTGACTTATTTTGACAAGCCTGGTTTAAAATTAGTTCTGTCAGCAGAATTTGGGGCTTGGTTATTGACTTACTTTGACAACAATCCTGGTTTAAAATTATTTCCATCAGCAGAACTTGGAGCTAGTTTATTAACTTACTTTGACAATGACTCTGGTTTTATTTTGTTTCCGTCAGCAGAACTTGGAGCTAGTTTATTAACTTACTTTGACAACGACCCTGGTTTTATTTTGTTTCCGTCAGCAGAACTTGGAGCTAGTTTATTAACTTACTTTGACAACGACTCTGGTTTTATTTTGTTTCCATCAGCAGAACTTGGAGCTAGTTTATTAACTTACTTTGACAACGACCCTGGTTTTATTTTGTTTCCATCAGCAGAACTTGGAACTAGTTTATTAACTTACTTTGACAACGACCCTGGTTTTATTTTGTTTCCGTCAGCAGAACTTGGAGCTAGTTTATTAACTTACTTTGACAACGACTCTGGTTTCATTTTGTTTCCGTCAGCAGAACTTGGAGCTAGTTTATTAACTTACTTTGACAACGACCCTGGTTTTATTTTGTTTCCGTCAGCAGAACTTGAAGCTAGTTTATTAACTTACTATGACAAAGACCCTGGTTTTATTTTGTTTCCGTCAGCAGAACTTGGAGCTAGTTTATTAACTTACTTTGACAACAACTCTGGTTTTATTTTGTTTCCGTCAGCAGAACTTGGAGCTAGTTTATTAACTTACTTTGACAAAGACTCTGGTTTTATTTTATTTTCTTCAGCAGAACTTGGAGCTAGTTTATTAACTTACTTTGACAACGACCCTGATTTTATTTTATTTCCTTCAGCAGAACTTGGAGCTAGTTTATTAACTTACTTTGACAACAAACCTGGGTTAATATTATATCTGTCAGTAGAACTTGGAGCTAGTTTATTAACTTACTTTGACAAAGACCCTGGTTTTATTTTGTTTCCGTCAGCAGAAGTTGGAGCTAGTTTGTTGTATCTAAAGTTTTCATAATGAACATTGTTGGTGACATCCTTCAGGTCTTGCATATGTTTCCTGGAATAAGCAATACAAACAGTTAACAATAACCAGTCAAGTGTTTGCAGATTTACATTTTACTGTACAATACATAGCAGTAAGTTACTGATTATGGCAAGTCTTCTTGCATGAAAATTGATAAAAATGATTTACAACAGGTGCTTGACAGAAAAACTCATTCTTTAAGTTTTAAACCAAAGTAATTAAACATGTCACATGACACATATATTAAACAAACACTTTATAAATAACATAAAATTAACATTACATTACCTTATTAACATACTCTGCAGTGCTACAAAGTCATTGTGTTCTAGATTTTCAACTGAAAAAAAAAATATGATAACATTTTTATAATGAAAATCTTAAAATTGACATCTGATATGATCTATTTTCATCAAGACATCAGTGTAAGTATATACTAATGGAGAACATTCACCCCTTTTCCCATCAGGTGGCGTCACTGTACCAACGGTGGTTACAAAAACGTTTGTTTTCAGATAAACGCTTGTAACCAATGTAATCAAATGGCAATAGCATTACCTACATGATGTCCTTGATCTGAAAACGTTACGTAATATGACGGTGTGCACAGCATATAGAAAGAACGGAAGTGATCATAAAAGATTTTAATATGATATCTCCCATAACCTTTTTCTAGTTTATTTCACAGTGACCGGTAACAATCATAGGACCCAATGGCAATGTCAATGTAAAATTGCACACGTGTGTGTTTTTTTTTTTTTTTTTTTTTTTTTATACTTCATTTAGTTTAAACATATTTTATTAATTAATAAATATAGTACAATGACATAAATTGTAATATGATACAATACAAATAATTAAAGGGATTCGAAAACAAGTTTAAAAAAAACTTATATTAATTCGTTTCCCTATTTACTTCATTTGGGTCTAATGAATATTTGCACACACGTTTTTCAGACTTAATTGAACCAGGTTGAAAATTATACACATGTTTTTTTCACACTATATGGTCTAACCATGTAAAATTGCATACTCGCTTTTGCATCAAATGTTTGAAGATCCCTACTGAAGTGCAAGGGCAGGCAAATGCAATACAGTGACCAAAAGAAAAAGGACATTTTAATGATTTTTTTCTATCACCGTATGTAGCGCTATCGTGTAATTTAATAAACACCGTCCAAATATATCTTGTATTTTGTGTAGAGGTTGGTAAATAGCTTGTATTACCGTTGAAATGAAACCGTACACCTTCTTGTTTCATGACGGTCAGTTTTTTTATGCTGGAGGAAACCGGAGTTCCCTGAAAAAAAAACCCACCGACCTGCCGAAAGTCACGGACAAAAGAAATCACATTAGTATTATTACTAATTAATAATAATCAAGTGACTGTTGATGAAAAATAAAATCCACATAATATGACTGTTCATGAAAAAAAAAATCAACATTATCTCTAATACGACCCAGGTATTCACGTTTTATTTTTTTCCCATATCTTCAGAATGTTAAATTTGATGCCTTTATTTGAATGACTTAAGAGAAAGCTGAAATCCTAAAATGTTTAATTTTGTATTTTTCAATTTTCGCAAACAGTTTATGGTTAAGAATCACAAAATTAACACCCTTAAAAAAATCCGTTTAAATAGTAGATTAATAAATGTAGATATTTATATTTCAGACAGAATATGTTTTTAACATCGTGTTGGGAGTCAGTGGGTATAGTGTTGCATACAGCAATTTTTCAGCTATATCACGACAAGACCAATTTACTTTTCAACATGAAGATGAGGCCCCAACACGATTATTATTTTTTTTAAGTATTTATATCTAAAAACTGATATAGATGTACATAATTTTCTATGATAAAGCTCTATATCTTAAAGACACGCCACCGTTATTGCAATCGGACACTGTGTACATAAAATTCGCCAAGAATACATTTTTTTAATTGATTGAGATTCTAACCATTGATAAACGTTTATTTATCATGAAAACATAAAATCGCGATACAACAAAACTAGAAAACCAACACGAAAATCATTTATAAAGGGAAATACAAAGTATGTGAACCAATATTAAACTTTGTTTACAACGTACATCTACATGTATACATGTGTATGTAATTGTACTAGTATTACCTCATTCTACAGTTATTGTACGTGTACTATGCGTATTTCCTAAGTACAAAATTATAAAAAATATTGATTTTTGCTCATGGAGGACAAAAGAAAATAAATATAAGAATATAATTTTATTTCATATTCGCATTCACAGTTAGTAATAGGTGCCCGTGACCCAGATATGATTGCAACGTTGTCCTTGTCTTATTTCAACGTGATGAAGTGATCACTTTACATAGGTTACAAACGTCTCTGCGAAAATAAAACACTCAGCTAACCACCGTTAGTACTCGAGCGACACCTGTTGGGTAAATTTGGGTGAATGTTCCCCATTGTTAGTGATTATCATGGCAAATCTTACATCAGGTACTTATTGTTTTATCTAATTTATTTTCACCTTATTTTTAACTATGAAAAGAAAGTTTAAACAGGTATGGTCATCCAGTCCATCAATATCAACAAAACGAACAATCACCTCTCATCTTAACTGAACTCACTGCACACAAAGAAGACGACAAATTAATTTGGAAATCCAGTTCCTAGCTTGGGACAGGCACAAAAATGTGGCAAGGTTAAATTGGTAAATGGGACCCCAACCTTACCCTCTTGTATTTCATCTATAAAATACCAAAATAAAGAGGATATGTCTATCAAAGTTATCTTTATTCTATCATTTCTTAATACCTCGGAGTTTAATTAAATAAATACTGAGTTCTGAATTAGTCTTTACAATTTTCTTGGATAATTTGAAAGAAAGCAGAATCGTATGTTTATTTCATGTAAGATAACTACAGTACTAACCCTCAACAGAATCGTATGTTTAGTTCATGTAAGATAACTACAGTACTAACCCTCAACAGAATCGTGTGTTTAGTTCATGTAAGATAACTACAGTACTAACCCTCAACAGAATCGTGTGTTTAGTTCATGTAAGATAACTACAGTACTAACCCTCAACAGAATCGTATGTTTAGTTCATGTAAGATAACTACAGTACTAACCCTCAACAGAATCGTGTGTTTAGTTCATGTAAGATAACTACAGTACTAACCCTCAACAGAATCCTGTGTTTAGTTCATGTAAGATAACTACAGTACTAACCCTCAACAGAATCATATGTTTAGTTCATGTAAGATAACTACAGTACTAACCCTCAACAGAATCATATGTTTATTTCATGTAAGATAACTACAGTACTAACCCTCAACAGAATCGTATGTTTAGTTCATGTAAGATAACTACAGTACTAACCCTCAACAGAATCGTATGT